>CAJNDT010003335.1:1084411-1086911 GCA_905221615.1 Symbiodinium sp. CCMP2592 | reverse complement strand
TGCTGGTGCTGGTGCTGTTGCTGTCTCTGTTGCTGTCTCTGTTGATGTTGTCGTGGTTGTTGTTGTTGTTGTTGCCGTTGCCGCTGCCGCTTCCGCTGCCGTTGCTGGTCTGGTGCTGGTGCCGGAGCTATGCTGGGTGCTGGTGCCGGGTGCTGGGTGCTGCCGCTGCTGCTGCCGCTGCTACGGCTGCTGCGCTGTTGCTGTTGCGGTTGCTGTTGCGGTTGCTGTCGCTGGTGCCGCTGCTGCTGTTTTTGTTTTGCTGTTGTTGCTGCGTGTCTTGACTTGGACTTTTGGCCCCTCTCCCCGTGCCTGCAAGGTCCTCGCATTCTCGGTCTTGCAACTTCTGGACTGGGCTGTCACCTCAACAGCATCCAATGCCTGCAAGCCCCATTCCTCAGCTGGCAGACAAGAGACCTCTTGTGGCTTGGCACCTTTCCTTTTCAAGGGAGCATTGATAAGTCGTCTCAATGCTCTCTTCCGCGGCGTTGTCTGCATCCCAAATTGAATGCCATCATCAACTTCCGGCTGACTTGCCTCCACCTGCACGCCGCCAACAGCAACGGAGCCTTCACTGCAGCTGGGGCCTGCTCCCACTGGTGCAGAAGGGCCCGGAAAGACAGGCGTGGGGAAAAACTCCGGGGCATCAAGGCGGAGCCCTTGCTGGCTCATGTCAGCCTCCGCTTGCGTCGGCAAAGGCGTGGGATGTCCTTGAACATACCCGCGAGGCAAAGGCAGTTGAACCCACCCCGGGGGCAGGAACACTGAAAACCAATACCCGTACGCCGACTCGGTAGTGGATGCCATGTGCTGCTGGCAGGGCGTGACGAGTCCTCAACCGCTGCACACAAATGAGCCTGACGGCTGCTGACAGAAGCTAGGGCTTTCGCAGGTAGGCGAAGTGGAGTCTTGCATGTGAAGGTCTGCAGGTACCACGTTCCTAGCAAACCGCTGAAACAACAGGAAGGAATTGGGAAAGAAAAGCAGGACCTCTCGCGAAAAGCTGCAGCACTTTAGCCAGAGTATCGAACCTGAGGAAATCTCCCTAGATCTTTGCCATCAGAGATGTAGCTGCTAGCTCCACAGCAGCAGCCCTGCTTCAAAGAAGAGCTGCTACCTGATGATGCTTGAGAACAGCCTCACAGCTACAAAATTCAAGAAAAGCTGCCCTCAACCCTGAACCCGGACCCTCAACTCCACCCTAAACACCCACAACGGTAACCCTAAACAAAGTATCAGCTATCTCGCGAGGGCTTATGAATGCTACCCTGTTTGAGGCTCCTTTTGTGGTTTAGGGTTCCCACATACAAGTCCCAACTTTAAACCCTGAACCCTGAATCCAAGTTTTCAAGCAAAGATCGGGCATTTGGGGGCCTGGATAGTTAGAATAGGGTTTCGGAGATCTCCCTTTAAGGAACCCTCTAAAGGAACCCCTAAACTCTAAGTTTTCAAGCAAAGATCGGTATGCTCAGCTCCTCGGCTGTCGAGGGCGGATCCCAGCAGTAGCTGACCCTCAGAGGGCTTCCCGGCTACTTGGAGGATCATGGGACTTAGTAAGTAGGTTATAACTGGGGTTATAAGTCCCCTAAGTGGGGTTATCCTGATTATTACCTACTTATAACCTTACTTACTAAGTCCCAGGAGCCTCTAAGTAGGGTGTCCTTTAAGGGATCCCTGGACTTCCTCTAAGGGACCCCTAGCGTTTCCTTTAAGGTGTCCCCTAAGGTTTTGAGGGCTCTCTTATGGGGCTTCTATGAAGATTTTGTTGGGGTGGGTTAGGGTTTAGGGTTTTTAAAAGGCTTCTATAGGGGTTCAGGGTTTAGGGTATTGAGGGGTGTTATAGTATTATAGCGCTTCTATAATGGTTTGGGGTTTTGAGGGGTGTTATAGTATTATAGGGCTTCTATAAGGGTGTAGGGTTTAGCGTACTGGGGGCTCTTAGAGTATTATAGGGTGTCTACAATTTTTTGGAGGAGGTTTAGGGTTTAGGGTATTGAGGCTCTATACGTGCATCTAGCGGTTATAGGTTTGAGGCCTGAGGTTTAGGGCTCAGTGAGTCGACTTGCAGCGCCCTTCTCACCGAAACACTCCGACGGAATCCCGCTTCGGGCTCACGTTAAGCATGCGGGGGTTTGTGCTGCAAGTTTACGGTCTAAGATGTATTGCTTACACCTGCATTCAACGTCCACAGCGTAGTCATCTGCGATATTTTGCCGAAACCCTACTGACCTGGCACAGCTATCTGGACTTGCTATAGAGGGCCTTTACTATCAGAGCTTTGTTTGGCGGGTTTGTTGTAGTATACAGTAAAAGCCAGAAAGTTGGAATATGATTATCCTAAACCCTTTATAGTCAATTATAAGGTACTTGAAGGCTCATGGGACTTAGTAAGTAAGGTTATAAGTAGGTTATAATTAGGATAACCCCACTTAGGGGACTTATAACCCCCATTATAACCTACTTACTAAGTCCCATGATCCTTTAAGTATCCTACCCTGAAACC
>CAJNDT010003335.1:986911-1081911 GCA_905221615.1 Symbiodinium sp. CCMP2592 | reverse complement strand
ACATAAGAGAAATTGTCTAAGAACCCTAAAGTAAACAGCTGCCTCCCGAAACCCTAAACCTTCAGCCCTAAAACCCTAAACCCTAAACCTTAAACCTTGAGCCCCAAACTAACACCCTCTAGAAGCTGCCTCCAAGGGGCGCTGCCCCACACCCTACCTGTAGCCGGAAAGGCCTACCTTTTCAGGGCTCTATTTATAGTTCCTTAAAAAGGTAGGTCTTTTCGGCTACAGGTATACCCTAAACCCCAAACCCTCAACCCTAAACTCCTAAACCCGAAGATTCCTCAGCTCTGGTTAGTAGGGAATGGAGGAATGGGGTACAATTATAACTACTATTACTTTACTACCATTCTTCCATTCCCTACTAACCAAAGGTAAGATTCTGCCGAGGCGCTGCGCGCTCCATAGGCCTCCGCGCCTCGACTTCGATCCGCATCAGCTCGGCCACGTAGCTCCCCTGAAAGTTTCCACAGAGCCCAACACCGAAACCGAAAATCCTATACGCCTTGATTCAAAGGGGAAAAGGAGGGACCCTTAATAAGGACCCCTAGGTATGTACCCTTAGTATAGCTATTATATACCCATTATATAGCCCATTATAGGGTAGGGGTCTTCATTAAGGGTCCCTCCTTTTCCCCTTTGATTGATTAAGGACAACTGCATAAATCCTAAGAGGACCACCCTTATGATTTAAGGTATGATCCTCAATTTGGGGTATTGGGCTCTTTTGCTTACTCTAAGTGTAGAGGGTCTGGTAAGGATCTTGCAGACCTAGTAATTAAACTTAAAAGCTGTTTACAGGGGTTTTGGCCATTCTTCTAATTTGATTTTTACGGGTTTTACGGAGTCTTATAGGGGTTTCTGGGTTCTTTGAGGGGAGCAAGGGGTGCAGGGTTTAGGCGGCTACTTTACGGGTTCCTTTGAGGGTTCTGCCAAGATTTGTGTAAGGCAAAAGCCAGAAAGTTGGAATATGATTATCCTAAGCCCTTTATGGTAAATTATAAGGTATCCTACCCTGAAATCATATTCCAACTTTCTGGCTTTACCTTAAGGGTTTAGGGTGTGGACGGCTGAGGGTTTCGGAGTGCCGGGCTTCGGCTTTATCATTGGGGACCCTTGAATGGCTAGGATACCCTTCTTCTAGGATCCCCAGTAACTTAGTAGGGTTCCTTAAAGGGCTCCTTTAAGGGATCCTTTAGGGTTTAGGGTTTAGGGATCTAGGATACCCAGTAACCTAAGAATAAAAAGGCCTCTCTTTTTGGTATTGGGTAACTTTATAAGGAACCTAGGACTACAAAAAGGAATAAGGGTACTACTGGGCATCCTAGATGGGTAGGGGAAATATAATCCCCTGCTCCCCTCCCCCTTTTTCCCCCCCCCCCCCCCCTATCCCCTCAAGGGTCTCCATGAGTTTAAGTTCCGGGCTTGGCCTGTATGTAGGGTTTTGGCATGAGGGGACGTTCTAACAGATTTCAGAGGAAAGGGGTCCGATATCTTGATTCTGGGCTGGGGTTTACGTTTAGGGTTTGGGGTTTGGTACTTAGGGTTTAGGGCCCAAAAACCAAACCCTCAACTCCCCTTCAGTACGCTGAAGCCGCCTTAAACCCTAGGGCCCTAGGCCCTAGGCCTCAAACCCGAAATCCTAAACCCCAAGTAACCTGCCTTTTTCAAGACTTATATAAAGAAATCATATTAGGGAACCCTAAAAAGGTAGGTTCCTTAGGGTCCAGGAACATCCTAAACCACGAAGCCCGAAGTTCGCCTCGAAGTCCGTCCAAGCTTGGTCGAACCGGCTGAGCAAGGGCGACAGCTGATCAAGCCTCAGGCAGTGAAAAGGATCGGGTTTAGGGTTCGGTTTAGGGTTTACCAGGGGACCAAGTAGGTTTAAGGTTGAGGGTTTGGTATTCCGGGATTGCGATGCTGGGTCCTATCCCTAAGCCCAGTTTGGTAGGGTTTTAACTGGTGCCTAAACCACAGGGACCCTTTGGGGGGTAGGGGGGGGAGGGGGGGTAGGGGGCCTTTATGCCCATAATCCCCCCTACACCCATCCCTTAAGGGGCACCTTAGTACTGGGTTTAGGGTTTAGGAATGCGGGTGGTTTTAGGGATGAGTTATAATCATAATCATCATCATCATCATCCTCATCATCATCGCTGGCCTCGCTGCTATCGGCACTGTACCTGCATGCACGCGCATGCAGCGCGCGGAACTGACAAATTTGTGAAACACTATCCACCCCTGATGCATGCCCAGAAGCAGCTGTTGACTGCCGGAGGGCCGCCAGTCTCCCTGAGTAGGACATCGATTTCGGGAAGCTTCTACCGGCTCATGCACAAGCAAACATTAACATCCCAAACCTTAAGCCTTGAACCCAGGGTAGCTGGTTCATAGAGGCACGGAATTTTTCGGGAAGAAGATTGAACTCTTCCGCGACACGTCAGACCGCCTAAACACATGTTGGAGTGTGTCCATGCAATGGCCGTGGCTTTGCAGACAGCTGACACCTGTACAACAGAGCCGCACAAGTCAGTAGCCGGGAGCCCTGATTCACTGATTCTGACTTGGCCCATTGCTGTAAAGAAGCCGCGAACATGTGAGACATATGAGTGAGATTGAGTGAGGCTCCTATCTTCACTCACCCAAGCGAGCGGCCAACTTCGTCAGCAAGCTCTGATGGCAGCGACGCACATGTGCGGCCTTCACCGGGGTTGTAGGTCATGCAGCTTTTTTGCCCATAGCTTTTTGAACTTGAACTGGTAAACCTATAATATTTTTGAAATAGTCTTGCTTCTTGCAGCTGTCACTCATTTGGGAGTTTCCGAAAATCAGGGGTACCTTATATGGGGGCCCTTATAATAAGGATCCTACTATTTAGGGTACTATCTTAGGGTCCCCTATTTTCGGAAACTCCCTAAACCCTAAACCCCTGATATAGAACCCTTATAGATCCCCTTAAAGGAACCCTTATGGTACCCTTTAAAGGAACCCGATTAGGGAGATTTGCTGCACCTTACAGCAGGTTTCGCATGCCAAAGGATCGATCGTCGGTCTCCGGCTACTTAGAGGCCCATGGGACTTTGCAAGTAAGGGGGCTTAGGGTTCCCTTTAAAGGGTACTATAGGGGTTCTATAAGAGGGGGTTTTGGGATTTAGGGTCTACTTAGAGGCCCATGGGACTTTGTAAGTAGGCTTATAACTTGGGTGATAAGTGTTCACACTGCGGCGACAGAAAAATGCATCCGAAAGCCACTGGGGCCTTTTAGATTAGGGCTCCATGGCATCCTGCTGTGAAACCCTAAACCCTAAGCCCGGGAGAGGGCATTTGAACAGCATCCCCCAGAAGCCAAACTGCGCCTTGAGGCGCGTGTTGCCATCGATAATGTAGATGCGACCTTAGTCTCCGGCACTTAAAGGCTCATGGGACTTAGTAAGTAAGGGGCCCCTTTAAAGGGTACTATAGGGGTTCCATAAGAAGGGTTTAGGATTTAGGGTCTACTTAAAGGCTCATGGGACTTAGTAAGTAAGGGCTTAGGGTTCCCTTTAAAGGGTACTATAGGGTTCTATAAGAGGGGTTTAGGGTTTAGGGTCTATAGGGTTTAGGGTTCAGGGCATGGTGTACCTGGACCCTAAGGAACCTACCTTTTTAGGGTTCCCTAATATGATCTCTTTATATAGGTCCTTAAAAAGGCAGGTTCCTTGGGGTTGAGGTAGGCTTTAGTCCAAGGGTAAAAGGAAGGACCCTTAATAAGGACCCCTAGGTATATACCCTTAATATAGCTATATTATATACCCATTATATAGGTAGAGCTTGACATTGTCATGGTTGAGCTGGGTCGAGTTTTTGCCGCTCTATCGTCTCAGGGTTCGGGTTATTCAGTCTCTCCAATGTAGTGGCCTTAATAATTAGAATACTACTAGTTGCTTAAGAACCCCCAAAAAATAAAAAATATATTCCTTATGGGGGGTAATATAGGGATTATTATTTTTATTTTTTGGTGGTTTCTTAAGCAAATAGTAGTTAATAATTGAATAGGGTTGGGGGGTGTATTGTAGTGAACGCCCAGAATAGTTCAGGTAACCATTAAGGCCCCTATACTGAACCCCCCATCATACCCCGTATAGTACTCCTTATAGACCTCTTTAAAAGGAACCCTCAAAGGAACCCACTTATTAAGGCCCTATATTAACCTTAATTCCTAAACCCTGAACCCTAAACCCGAAAGGAACCCTTATATAAAGGAACCATAGCAGTTGCTCTATTATAGACCCCTTTAACGAAGCCTTTAAAGGAGCCCTAATCTAATTATCAAGGCCCCCCTTCCTTTGAACCCTTAAATGAACCCTTTAAAAGAACAGTGTAGAGCCCTTTAAACGGAACCCTTAAACGGAACCGTAGTAGTTGCTCCAAAGAGGCCGTTCACAGCCACGGACTCGAAGTTATCTTGACAAGCCTCCCACAGCTCCAGGCGGTAGAGATGCCTCGGAAGGAGGGTTTGGGGCTTAGGGTTTAGGGTTTGGGAGTTTGGGGCTTAGGGTTTGGGGGTTTGGGGCTTAGGGTTTAGGGTTTAGGGCTTAGGGTTTAGGGGGCCCTGGATTGCTCTTTAGGGTTCCTCGTATAGAAGCGTTTAGGGTTTCAAGTTGGTTCAACTTGAATCGCTCCTTTGAGGCTTGGGGTTCACTTTAAGGGGCTCCTTTGAGGCTTGGGGTTCACTTAAATGGGTTCCGTGTCGGTTTCGGGTTCACTTGAAGGGGTTCCTTTGAGGCCTGGGGATCACTTTAAAGGGTTCCTTTACAGTTTAGGGTTCTCTTTAAAGGGCTTCTTTACGGTTTACTTGCAAGGGTTGCTTTGAGGTTGAGGGTTCACTCTAAAGGCTTCCTAGAAGGTTTGGGTTTAGGGTTCCCTTGAATGTTATCTAGGGGCTTATGTCGTTTTCTAGGGTTTTGAAGCGTGAGAGCTTTTTGGTATCAGTTTGGCAAGCCCCTCTTGCGGTAACAGCTACCACCAGAGGGACTGCCCAACCGAAAACCCTACATCCCAAAACCCAAGCTCTATCTCCCAGAAGAGGGTTTGGGGTTTAGGCAGCTGTCGTGCAATCAGTTGGAAAACAGCATGATATTGATAGTACAGTCGAACGACACTAGTATGCATAGCCTAGGCAGCCCAAGTTCTCGATCTCTTATTGGCCCTGAAACATGCAGCATGCACAACACAGATCGCGAGCCCATAGCTTTAGTGGAGCCCTAAACCACCCCAAACCCGAAACCCGAAACCCTGAACGCTAAACCGTCAAACCCTACACCCTAAAGCCCTCCCCTCAAGGCGCCTGGACTTCTGGAAGAGGACCCGGTAGTTTTCGGTAAAGACCTGCCGGTAGCTCCGGTCCTCAGATGTTGAGGGCTCACACGTCCTGTGCAACGTGCGGTGGTGATTAGTGTGGGAGCAGGTGGCTGGACGACTCGACGTCCTCAGTGCTTTTGGACCGCAAGGGTTTCAAGAAGAAGATACCCTGCATAATTGATATTATTACGGTCCAAGCGGTCCTAATATTTCCGCCAGAAGTGCTTATCAAAACAGAGCACGAAGTCGTCTCCCAAGCTGCCAGCAGATAAGTGAAGACATTCCATGAGATTCCCCTTATGCAAACAGGGCTTTCTGCAACTGGAACACGATACCCCTAAACCCTAAACCCTTAAACCCTAAACTCTTAAACCCCTAAACCCATCCTTTCAACTGCACGGACTCAGACCCGTTGTGCTTCGGGGTGCAGCATACAAAGAACTCTGATCTGGTGGTGTCCCGAATATAGGGGACCCTAATACCCTAAATAGTAGGATCGTAAGGTACCCCTTATCTTCGGAAACTCCCATCCCTGAACCCAATTCTGGGTGTGACAATCCAGAAGTTCTGCCCAGGGCACGGCAAAGTCCACTTGCTGGACCACGGACCTCAATTGCTCTGATGAGGATTTACCTGGACCCTAAGGAACCTACTTTTTAGGGTTCCCTAAAAGGATTTCTTTATATAAGTCCTTAAAAAGGTAGGTTACTTGGGATTAAGGTAGGGTTTAAGGCTTAGGGCTTAGGGTTCAGGGTTTAGGCTTTATCCGAGTCTATGCCACAGGGCGAAAGTCATTGCAAGGCCCAATCATCTTTGAGTTGCCGCCCCAAGACCAAGAAAGAAAACCATAGCTTCTCCACCATACCCGAGCCAGATTCCTTGTTCTTATTACAGTATAATCGGCTTAGAACCCTGTTCTGAGTACAAAGACCCATATTTTCTACCTAAAGTATGAGAAAACCAGAACCCTAGTTCTAATTTTGAAGGCCCCTCAACCCCTAAATCCCTCATGTACCCTGATAGTATCCCTTAAAAGAACACCCTATTCTAATTATAACGGCCCCTATATTTTTAAATAGATCCCAATAATAGAAGGCAACCCCCAATCCAGGCGCTTTTAAATAATGTAAACAATTGAAATAATTGGAACAATTAGAATTAACGGCCCTTTTTGACCCAAGCCGCAGCAGCTCCAGCGCGTCCAAGAACTTCTGGGGGTTGGCCTCGTCGTGTGGGTGGGTGGGGTTCAAGACTGTCGGCTTACGGTTTAGAGCTCAGGGTTTAGAGTTTGGAGTTTAGGGTTTAGGGTTTGGAGTTTAGAGTTTAGGGTTTGGAGTTTAGGGTTTAAGGTTCAGGGTTGACGGTTTGGGGTTTAGGGTTTACGGTTTAGGGACCGCTGTGCAGCTACAGTGATCTTTTCTGACTGTCGGAGATACAACGTAGGATCCAACAAAACTCCTAAAAGCCTGAAGCGCATGTAGAACTTGGGCTCACTGTTCGGGGTTGATGCGAAGGGGCCACACCAAGCCACGTGGCGGGTTCTCCAAATTAGGATCCCTTTCAGGGTCCTTCTTATGATGGTGCCGTAGTATGTTTGGGACCCACAAAGGGGCCCTAATTTAAATAACTACCCATGTTACTTTTGCCCAGCGTTGCGATTTACTATCCTCACCGGAAGGGCTCCGAAGGGAAAGTTTCGAAATTGTATACATATAAAGGCAGGGAGAGAGGTTTCAATCACAAAATACAGAGAGAGAGAGAGAGAGAGAGAGAGAGAGAGAGAGCACCAAAAAAGAGAAAGACTAAGATTCAAACTGTACCTGCCTGACTATTAGTCCCTCGCCCCCCCCCCGATCAGCTTCTGCCCACCTCCTGGTGCAGGCTGGCTTCCTCAAGAGAGCTGCCAGAAAGTTTTTGGTCAATAGATCTTCAGGGATACACGTACAGCTCTGCACCCTGAAACAGGCACACTGCATTTGCAGGTTGTCTTACTACTTATGTACGAAACCGCGGACTCCAATAAAAGTCCCTTCACTCGGGATCCTTGAGTCGGAACCTCTAGTAGGCCTTGTTTTCAGGAATACTCCATAGTCAAGACTTCCAAACGTAAAGACCAACCCAAAGGCTCAAACTTCGAACCTCACAAAACTGCACCTGAACCGCAATGCCTACCCAAGACAACCAAAACTACGACCCTAAAGCCACTACCCTACACTCCGGAGCCTGAACCCCAGACCCTAAAACTCGAACATGAAAAACCTACACCCCGAACCCTGAACCGAAACCCTGGAGGAGGACTTTTAACACCGCTCAGCAACCGTTTCAATGATCCATATGAGCTGTCACCCTCATAGTTGCTAACATAGCCTTTAGAGTAACCGCTGAGAAAGCGTCAACCGCTACGCTAACCCGGCTCTCCGTCCCAAACCGTCATGTACACACTGTAGGTCCCCACGACAACCAGGAGATAATTTAGGGTTTAGGGTCCACCAAGAGACCACCGCAATTCTTTCCCCCTAGTACTAGCGGGCTCAGGACCGTGGCCCAACTGCTGCGATTCAGGAGTCGGGATCACGGCTAAAATGCTTCCCCCAAGCGCTGACGGATTCATGAGCACGGCGACAGGGCAATGCCCTCTCCCAAGTACTGGCGGGAGAATCCCAGCCCACTGCGAACATGTTGTCCCCCAAATACTGACAAAAAACAATCCTTCCCAATCCTTTACCCCAGCTACTGCTGCGTTTCGCAGGTTTTCGAAGCTGCAGCAGTATAGTGGTCAATGTTTTTCAACTTACACTGAGTATTGCACTGGATCCGGACGCAAGCAGCCCTAGCGTGTGGCACACTTTTTGAAAACTAACCAAAACCCTAAAAATACTGCGTCTCTACAGCCCTAACCCTAACTTGAGGAACCCTCCACCACTTATGAACCCGTTTGCACAGCCCTTATAATCAAACCCCTGGAAACCCTATACAACCCTGGAACATTCTTGAAAAAAGCCCATAAGATCTTTCAAACAACTTTCAAAGAACAAAACCTATAAGATCTCTGAAAAAAGCCTCCAACATATATATATATATATATATATGTATACCCCCATTAAACCCTTGCAAGGCCCGGATTCCAAGAGATGCTCCAACGCTCCCTCGGGGCTTCGACTGCTGCTAAGCGGGAGCCTCCAAAGGGTTCTACAGGGGCTTAGGGGTTTAGGGTCTAGGGTCCCCTTTAAAGGGATCTATAAGGGGTTCCTTTCACAGGGATCTATAAGGGTTCCCTTTAAAGGGTTCTACAGGGGCTTAGGGGTTCCTTTAAGGGCTCCTTCAAGGGATCCCTTAAGGGACTATAGGGTTTAGGGGTTTTAGGGGTTTAAGGGGTTTTAGGGGTTTAAGGGTTTAGGTTAGAAGAAGGGGCCCCCACCCTGTAATAGTGGTATAATAGGAATATAACAGGGCCCTACTATAATCCTTATAGTCACTATTACAGGGTGGGGGCAGCTTCTAAAGCTCAGGGGTTTAAGGCTTTGGGGTTTTAAGCGTTTAGGGGTTTAGGGTTTAGGGCTTTAGGGTCTGGGGGTTTGGTGGTTGAGGGGGAAGGGGTTTCGGGTTTAGGGGTTCAGGGGTTTAGGGGTTTAGGGGTTTAGGGTTTGTTTTGAAGGCAAAAAGCAGTGTGGGGTTTGAGGTTTTAGGATTTTGCACCTTCATTGAAGTCTATGAAGGTGCTACATGGGTTTTCGGGCTCAGGGCGTTTGGGGTTCGATGCTTTCGGCTTGGAGAGTGCCAGGGTTTGGGATCATGGTGTTCAGGGCTTGGGGGTTCCAATAAGGTTAAGTTTAGGGTTTCGGGTTTTAAGGCGCCTTTGGGAATTGAGGTTGTTTGGGAAGTTGGGTTCAGGGTACCTAAACCCTAAAAACACAAAATCCTAAATCTAAACCCTAAACACAACATCCTAGACCCTAGACCCTAAACAGAAAATCCCAGACCCAAAAGCCTCAACACAAAATCCTAGACTAGACCCAAGAGTAACCTAGGAATAAAAAGGGTGCCCTTTTTGGGATAAAGGGGGTTATAAGGGAACCTAAACCCTTAAAAAGGGGAATAAGGGCCTACTCTGGGTCCTAGTAGACCCCACACCCGAAACACACATCCTTAGACAAGAGGTTTGTGGGGCTTCAGCCTCGAGAGGTCGGGGCACTAAACACGGATTAAGGGCACAATGAGGGCTCCTTTAAGGGAGCCTTTGAAACATCGTTTGGGGATCCTTTAGGCGATCCTTTAAATGATCCCTTAGATGACCCCTTAAGGGCTCCTATTAGGGCACAACAAGGGTACGATAGGGATACTGGTGGGGTACTACGAATTTACTGTGGCTTAGGTCTTTGAGGCGGTTAAGGCCTTACGGTCTTCAGTGTCATCGTGTTGTGAGGCGCTTAGAAAATCTGAGCTCAGGGCTTTTGGTGTAAAAGCTACGAGTCCACCCATGAGGATGATCAGCTGTGTTGTTGTCATTGCTGGCACTATGATCTAGACCTAAGAGTAACATCGGAATAGAAAGGGTGCCCTTTTTGGTTTGAAAGGCGCTATAAGGGAACCTGAACCCTCAACAAGGGAATAAGGGCTTACGTTGGGTCCTAGCCTCTACACCTTAATCTCTAAACCCAGAAACCTAAACCGACACTTGCGGCCATGGTGACTGTCCGGATGATTTCATGATCAGGACGAACACCAGCGCAAGTTTGGCATTTCGGGTTCAGAGGTTGAACACTTCAGAAATCCGAACATGTTCATGGGCGTTTATCTTGCGGTCGGAATCGACCCCAGCGAAACGGAAGAAGCGTGACATCCGATACCTTGAAGACAAAGCCCACTGAAACGCAACTCGAGCGGGGGTAGAGCAGATGCCTGCCGACTCGCAGCCGTCCGCATCCGTTGCATGAGCGATCGGTGTTGGAAGCCATGGCTTACGACAGGCACACGACGAGAAACTCACACAAATGAGAAACAAATTCAGCGTGCTTGATCCGCGGCAGGCAAGAACTTACCCCGTGCGGCAAGCCATGTACTTTCGGGGCTGTAACTACCTTTTGGAAGGTTTGGGTGGTAGTATACTACCATGATGCGGGGAATACAGGGGAATATCATACACAACCATTCGACCTCTATATACGAACCGGATCTGCAACTTTGCCTTAAGCCCTAAAGCGCTGAAACCTTAAAAACCCCTGCAACCAAAACATAAACCCCGGGGCCCTTAGTCTTCCTCCCGGAAGCCCTTTTCCGCTGCCGCAAGGCTTGGAGAGCAAGTCAGCCGGTCAAAAGACCGAGCCAAACAAATCGGAAATAGAGAGAAAGGGAGAGAGAGCCTGAACACACACCTGCTGAGCACTCTGCACTCTGCTTCCATCACCGACCCTATTTTTCGGATTTAAGACTCTCGTCAGCAGCAAGTATCGGACCCGAATTGTAGGCCCAGGCCCTTTACACAAGTCAAGAAGCTCTCAAACGTTGGGCTGATGGGAAGCCCTTTAGGCTGGTGTGTATTCGCACCCTCTCTTGGCAAGCAGTCCAGGCGGCAGGCACTTGCGATTGCAACTCCAAAACTTGCAGGTTCGGAGAATTGCTGGAGCGGCGCAAAACCGCACAAGCTCACGCCCTACTTTAACAATGGATCTTCAGACCTTCTGAGCAGTGGCCAGATTCCCCAAACCCTTTGCTGGGCATGCAAATTCGACAGCTGAATCTCCTCTGGCAGCTTCTCAAAACCTTTTCCGAGCGTTGGGGGTTTGGGGGGTTAGGGTTTAGGGTTTAGGGTTGGGCGGCTTGAACTATGAAGTAGCAAGTGGATGGCTCTGCCAAGACTCAGGCTACCGAGATCGCCTCGGTTCACGTCCGGGCTTTCTTATGCATCCCCGTATTGAGCAACACCTAAACCCTAAACCCTCAAAACCCCAAACGTCTATCCTCCGGTGATGCTCTTCGACGGTCCTTCCTCGGACTGTTTCAACGCCGCGGCCTCTTCTACGACGACCCTGGCATGAGCCACACGTTTGAAGATCACCCGTACACGAGGATGTCCTCGAAGAACCTGACTTACACACACACACACACCCACGCACACACACACACACACACACACACACACACACACACACACTCAGCGATAAAGCACCTCAGGCCTTCAACTAGAACAAGTCTGACTAAGAAGAAGCACTACACACACACACAGCTCCTCCCCCGGGGTCGCAGGTCAAGTGAAGCCATAATGATGGGATTGCTGCTAGCAGCTAGCAGAGAAAGACTCATCAAAACCAACAGTGGGCAGTTCTGCCACATTCCGCTCGGGGGGGGGGGAGTGCAAACGTGAACCAGTCAGATTCAGTTAGATAGACAGCGAGATAGGCAGATGGATAGATAGATGCATAGACAGACAGATAGATAGGTATCTACCTATCGATCTATCTACAGCCAGATAGCTAGCTAGATAGCGAGATAGCCAGAAAAGTCGGCAGGTTGGCAGATAGGTAGACAGATAAATAGGTAAATAGGTAGACGGGTACACAGGCAAAGAGGTCGATAGGTAGCTGGTCAATCAGTTAGATAGTCAGCTAACAGCTTAGATACTTAGCTTAATAAACAGATAGCTAGCCAGGTGGAAATAAACAGACAGCCTAGCCAGCTAGCTACCTAGGTAGTTAAATGGATCATAGGAAAACCTTCCCCCCGGGCACACACGAATTTGACAATCCGCTGGACGTCGGAAAAGGTGTCCTACATTCGAAGTCCTGAACCCTACAACCTCTGCACCGGGAATTGCACCCTACGGGTTTACGATGATTTAGAGTTTACAGTGCATAGCTAGGATTGAGGTTGGAGCTTGGAGCGGGTTCAGGAAATTCTCTTCACCGGCCGCTGGCCAATTGCCATCTGCCCGGATGCTGCAAAATCTTCCGAAGCCACCCCCTCCTAATGCAAAACTCCCCCAACTTCTTCTGACGTGGAACGGCCGACAACGGGTTAAACCTCATCCGATACCCTTGACCGACTTGGTAGGTTGGGTTGACAATCAGGCACAGACGACATTGAGAATTGCAGGAGAACCCGGAAGCTACGCTCAACCCCCAAACGACACATGTGCGAGGCTTCACAGCATCACGGCTTCGATGCATTGCAGAAGCACCTTGGATCTCTGGCGTGGCCATGGATCTAAATCTCCAAGGGTAAAAAGAGGGGCCCTGAATAAGGACCCTAGGTAAATACCCTTAATATAGCTATTATATACCCATTATATAGCTCCATTATAGGGACCCATAGGGCATTCATTTTTTTGGTTAGGGTTTAGGGTTCAGGGTTCAGGGTTTAGGGTTTAGGGTTTAGGGTTCAGGGTTTAGGGTTTAGGGTTTAGGGTTGGGTTTAGGGTTTAGGGTTGGGTTTAGGGTTTAGGGTTAAGGGTTAAGGGTTTAGGGTTTACCTTAACCCTGAAGAACCTTCCTTTTTAGGGTTCCCTATTTTGATGTCCTTATATAAGGCCTTAAAAAGGCAGGCTCTTCAGGGTTAAGGTAGGGTTTAGGGTTGATGTCTGGCGTTGGCATGGAGGTCCAGGGAGCTTCGGCGACCAATGACAGATCTATCACATTTCCCTCGGGGAACTCCTTGGAACGGTATTAGTACCTTCCCAGAGACTCCAATATCCCTGAATTGAGGAATATACCTTAAATCATATTACGGATCCTATTATGATTTCAGGTATATTCCTTAATTAAGGAATATTCCTTAAATCATATATGGGATCCTGTTATAATTTAAGGAATATTCCTTAATTAAGGAATATTGGAGTCTCTGGGCTTTTTAAAAGCCCCGAGGTTGGCTGAGGAGCTTGAGCACCCCTAAACCCTACCTGGACTCTAAGGAACCTACCCTTTTTAGGGTTCCCTAATATGACTTCTTTATAGAAGTCCTTAAAAAGGTAGGTTACTTGGGGGTTAAGGTAAACCCTAAGCCCTAAGTGCGTGGAACACGCTATCAGGATGCTCCCTGCGCAAAGGATGACACACCAAGGTGCGCAACACGAAGGCTGTTTTTGCTCGAAAAAGTTCGGAGCCCCAGATGAGCGATCGATTAGGCCATAACATTCGGGAATCACGAAAGTCGCCAGGCAATCTTGTCCTTCGGATTGGATTCGGATTAAGTACTTGTTTGGACGTTTGTGTCCCTGGAGATCGAGGTGGCCGCTCGGATTGCAATTACTGGGTTTGGGTGGTTTAAATTACGTAGGTTATCAGCCGTAACCGGCTAGGTTACGGGCTACGAGACTTGTTCGGGGTCTAGTGTAGATTCCTTCGGGAGCCATGGATGCTCTTCGCCGTAGTAGGAGAAACTTGACTGCTGGTGATCCGGAGTTGGGAGATTCTGCTATGGAGCCTGATTATACAACAGCCTTGGGTCAAGATCTTGCGCCTCATGAGGGTGTTGAATCCAAGCATGTGGGAGAGGCCTCTCCGGGAACTCTCGAGGAGGGTGGGGCTATTTCGCAGTTGGATGAGGGGCCTATTGCAAGTCCATTTCATTCTGACAAGGTCAGGGTGGAGGTGGCTTTGGCACGGAGCAGGCCTAAGTTCCTCGATGACGATGGGCGTAGGGTTGGCGATTATAGCGATACGGGGCTAGGGGATAACAGCTTGGCAGGGCGCCAAGATGAACCAGACTACTCTGGACCTGTATCAGCTCAGATGGGGCTGCCAAGGGTGGCAAGGATTGAGCATGTGGCGTCTCCGGGCGCGGCTTCAAGCGGCAACGGTCGTGATGGTGTAGAACATTTCGATACTGCTAAAGCTGGAGCTCGGCAATCGCCGGATCATGAAGGGTCTACCGGAAAGGGTGTTGGAATTCCTGGCACTGCAAGACGGGTGTCTCAACCTATTGATTTGGATCCTGAGCCTCAGGGTAATCCCGAAAGGCCGAGCGTTGATGATCATCGGGAGTTGGTACCTGCGGAAGCTAGTAAGGCCGATCAGCTTGAGGTGATGCTCCTTCAAATCATGGAAGAGAATAGACTGCTCCGGGATAGGTTGGATCAGGTTGAGAGGTCTAGTTGGCATTCCGGGGGTACTAGGAATACGGGTGATTTGGCTGGTGCATCACCTATGTCTTTCGGTCCTGACCATACGCTAGCGGTGCAACCTGTACAGGCTGAGCCACCTAGAGTGCAATTGGATGCCAGTGGGAATGATCACCGGGATATGAGAGCCGGGGGTTTAAGTCTAGTTCCATCTCGACAGCTGGAGCTAGTTGCTCCAGGCCAATCTTCTGGACTGCGGAATCTCAATGTGGGTGCTTCCCAAGCCGGATTTTCAGGGCCGGGCGACGCGTTGTCACTGGACGTTAGGACACAGTCGTTTAGAGATTTCAGACAGATGGTTGAGGATCAGGGTCAGAGTAGTAGGGGTGATGCGGGCTTTCATACTCCGAGGTCGGGCCCTTCTACGGGGTTGATGGTCTCTGGGGATGGTTATCCGGTTTCTCCTGGAGGGACTGTTATCCGGCCTCCGCCTGGACCGCCACCTACCTCGCCACGCGTAGCGCCTGCGCCTCCTGTTTTGCCTAGTGGTCTGGGTTGGGCTGTGCCATGTGCTGCTTCGCCTGTTGGTTCTGGGATGCCCTGCGGTTCAGCGGTTCCGGGATACACGGGTGGCCACGGTATGGGTCAAGGAAGTGTTGGAGGGGCTTTCGCGGGTTCTGTTGGGGGTCTTGGGGCTTCTTGTGGGGTGCCTGTTGCCTCTCGTGGTAGAGGGCCGCTTAACCCAGAAGAGCCGGCGAAATACATCAACGAGCTTCCGAAACTGACTCAGACGGACTTGTCACAATCAGCTGTTGTGTGCGGGAATTGGGTCGCTCAGATTCGGCAGATCCTTGTGGGGTTGTCTCCTAACGCAAGTACGTGGTGGCTTGGTGTGGAGGGTCCTGCAAATGAAGCATATCAAAAGTGGTTGGTGGCTGACCCACTGGGGAGGTTGGCGATTGATCCCTCGATGGTAAAGGGAACCTTCGATGCATACGCGTTTGGCCGGGTAGAAAGTCGGGCTGTAAGCTTGCTACTTTCTGCTGTTCCACAGGGGGTTAGGGAGGATGTTGTTACCAACCGTTGGCTTTCTTCGGCGGCCATCCTTTTTAGGATTCTATGCTTGTTTCAGCCTGGAGGTAGTACCGAACGAGCACACTTGTTGAGCCAGCTGGTGAACCTTGGGGTATTTAAGGGCTTTTCGGAGGCACTAAAAGGTCTGAGGCAATGGCAACAGTCGCTGCAACGGGCAGGAGAAATACACGCCACCCTACCGGACCCTAGCCTTTTGCTTAAAGGGGTGGATGGTGCTACGGGGTCGCTTCTGGCTGCTCACCCTATGGTCGGGTTCAGGGTAAACGCGTTTCGACACCGTTCTGCTATCGATTATAACCCGTCCGTGGATGGGGTTGTTCAACTAGTGAAACTTATTCGGGCTGAATGTGAAGCGGGTTCTTTAACTATGGATCCTCCTGATAAAAAGGCGCGTGCGGCCGCTCTTGCTGCGTCAACTGCTTCTGCGGAGGTTGCTTCGGGGGTTGAGCCTAAGGGTCCTTCTGTTTCAGCGGTGCAAACTGGAAAGGGTGGGGATTCTGGGTCGGGTGGACAACCGAAGGGCAAGGCTAAAGGTAAGGGGTCGGGGGAAAACGCGTCACTGTGTACAAACTTCTCAACCGCCGTGGGGTGTCGCTTCGGGGATGCTTGTAGATTTAAACACGACCGAGCGGTAGCTAGGAGGGAGAAGCGGTGCTTGGCCTGCGGACAATCGGGACATTATAGGCCAGAATGCTCTGTAGTGCCGGAAGAGCATAGGCGGGTTCAGGTTCCTGATAGTGGTTCGGATGCCTCCCCTAAGGCTAAGGCCAATCCTAAAGCTAAACCCAAGGCCGGTCCGCAGGCAAAGGGTGTTACTGAAGAGTCAGCGAGTGCAGCTTCGATTTCTCAGACACCGCAGCCAAAGGCTGCTGCCACTTCGAGTGCAACGGTGCAGCAGGAGTTGCTGGCAGAAGCTCAGAAGTTACTTAAGGGCGTAACCTTGAAGGCTGCTAGGGTTCAGGATGGTGGTGATCTTGCAATTGATAGGGCCTGGCTTCTGTCGGCTATGGCTAGTGCGTCGGATCCTGATTTTGCGCTTGTGGACAGTGGAGCCACAAATGGGTTAAGGCAAGCGGAGCCGGGCGAATGGGAGCGTACTAGGGCCATTCAGGTTGATTTAGCTTCCGGAGTTGCGGAGCTTCACATTGATGAGAGGGGGACTCTCTTGAGCCAGGCTCCCTGCCAGGTCATAGTCCCTGCCGGTTACTTAATTGAACTGGGTTATGTTGTGAGCTGGAAGAAGAAGGGCTGCTTGATTACTCATCCTAGGGATGGTAGGCTTCGGGTACAGGTAGTTAAGGGATGCCCACTGATTCCGAGGGATGATGGCTTGAGATTGCTGCGGGAGTATGAGGGTCTTAAGGATAAAGGAAATTCCCCCCAACGGGCGGCGGTTTGTCGGGAGAGTGAGATTGTTGATCCTGCGAATGCACGGGCTTGGTTATGCAAGATTCTTCGCTCCAGGGGCGAACAGGGTCCGTCTATTGAGGAGCAGGAGTGTTTTCTCAGGGGGATGTTTCCCGAACTGCCGGATAATTGTGTTCGGAGGGTAGTTTGTCCGGTGTTGGACCCTGGAGATGTTGATCACTCGTCTCACCCTTGGAATCGGCGCTTTCGTCGGTCTGTTGCGCGTTCGAAGCCTGGCGGTATCTTGCTTCATATGTTTGCCAACAAGAAATCCTGGAAGGGTTTCGACCGGGTGATTAGCCTCGGTAAGGATTACCAGTCGGACATCCTGAGTGACCCGGTGTTTAAGTATGTGATGTCGTGGGCCAGTTCAGGGAAGATTGGTGGTTTGGTTGGATCATTGCCGAGAGAGTCGGTCTGGCCTGGCGGTCAATCTTCTGGTCCCCAGGAACTTTTGAGGGGTAGGTATGGCGATCGTTGGGGTTTTGAGGGCTTAACCGGAGAGCAGTCTAGGGTTGTATGCGATGAAACGGTTCAGTGGTTCCGATTCTTTCTGGTATTTGCGGTAGCACAAGCGGTTAAGGATGCTGAGAGCGCTCCGATGAGCTGTCCTGTAGCGGAAAGGGGGGAGGAGGAGGTCCCTCCACCTGGGGTCGAGGATCCCAAGGATTTAGCTTTGTGGGCATTACGGGTTGCGTCTAAGAGGATTAGTGCTGCTGCCATTAAGAAAGACAACGAGGGGAATCGATCCACTGTATTCTTGACCTTTGAGCATCCTTTTGATTTCACGGAAGGTTCCGGCATTGGTCGGACGGAGCTCGCTGGGTATCCTTCTATGTGGGCATTTAGGGAGGTTCAAGATCTCGTTGGGGTGTACGGGTTGCACATCGCATCATTTGATCAGGGATTGCTTGGTGGCCGTAATGGGGAGCTGACAACGATTGCTACCTCTTCGTGGTTTCTGTATGAGGGACTTCATGGAGTTGGTATAGATTTGAAGGGTGATCCTAGTGGGGAGTTGAGGCCTTGCATTGAGTATTTCGGGTGGTCCATTGGGTTTCTAGCGCGCGTACAAGGGGCTTGGTTGGATTGGTGTGCTGGGAAGGAAAGTGAAGCTGTCGTAGCTGAGCGGAAGGTTTGGCTAGCTAAGCTTTCTGAGAAAGAACTACTTCAGCAGCACGCTGATAACGATCATGTTCCGTTTCTTCGGGGTTGCCCCGTGTGTATAGCTGCACAGGGTAGGCAGAGAAGCCATTGGAGGGCCGAGGTAACTAGCCTGTATTCTCTTAGCTGTGACTTAGCTGGACCGTTTAAGGACGGGATGAGTTTTGATGCTACAGCTTCTGGTAGAGATAAGGGCAAAGGGTATAAGTACTTCTTGAGTGCTGCGTATTCGGTGCCGGTGAAACCGGTGTATCTTCGGCCAACGGGGGTCGAAGAGCCTCGCCCAGAGGGGGCGGAGGATCTCGATTACTCTCCTTCTGAAGCTGAGGGTCCGGAGGGTCAGGCTTCAGGTGTAAGCGGGTTGGATGCTTCGCTTATTGTAGAATCGGGGGAGTCTGATCTGTTTGACGCTTCGGGGGGTTTGGGCCTGAAGGCATTGTTTCGCAGAGTCCGGGAGAAAACTTTTCCTGCTGTTGATCCCCTGGATTCGAGTACTTCCTTTGCGCATCAGCGAGTCGCTGAAACAGGGCCTGAATCTCCAGGTGATAAGGGTCAGTCTTCGGTTGATGGTGTAAGGGTTGAGACAAAGACTTTGTTTCTTGGGGTCCCGTTAAGATCCAAACATGGTCCTGCTGTTATGGCACAGATTCAGGCCCTTGTGTGTCGTCTTGAAAGCGCAGGGTTTCCGGTTCATCGCTACTTTAGTGATAGGGCTAAGGAGCTGAGGAGCCATGATTTGGTACGTTGGTTGCGCGATAAGGGGATTTACGCCTCCTTCACGGCTGGGGAAGATCCTCAAGGTAACAAAGCGGAGTTAGGGGTGCAACATTTGAAGCAAGGGGTCAGGAAGCTCCTGCAAGCTTCGGGTTTGAGTAGCTCCTTTTGGCCGCTAGCGCTACTGCACACTTCTAATCGTAACTTCCACGAACTTTGTGCAGCTTTGGGTCAACCACGGCCTGCTATGCTGAACTTTGGTGCACCTGTTGAGGCCAGAAAACGCCTTAAATCGGGGCACAAGAAACATTGGGAGCCGCGTACGGTTCCTGGTCGTTATTTGGGACAGGCTCCGGATTGTACGGGTGGACATCTAGTTCTAGTTGGAAAAAATTTGTCGGACCAGAAGGTTCTCCTAACCAACACGATTTATCCATTGCGTCCCGAGCCTGCGCCCCCTAAACCCAAGTATCGACTTTCGGGTAAGCGCTCGCCCGGTTTTGCAACTCGAGCTGTAGCTGCTGTGGCCAGTCTCTGGCCTTCCCGAAGACCTCGTGCATCCAGGTTGTCACCTGGGGGGGAGTCCTCTGAGTGTTCGGATGGAGTCCTGGGTTTTTCGAGTGAAGGCGCGGGTTCTTCCTTGCTGAGTTTGGGGGCTTCGACACCAAAGGATTCTTCTCGGGACGTAGAGCTTGGAGAATGGGTCGAGGTTGATTCGGATTTCGAAGCTGAGCAGGCGATGTGCCTGGATATTCTTGATGAAGAGGATTCTAGGGGCTTAGATGTTGGGTTGAAGGCGGTAGCCGAGGAACAGAAGGAGTGGTTGAAAGAGTTGATTGCTTCCGGCTCCTACAGTACTGATGAGGTTGTAAGGGTTTTAAGAACTTGTGCAGGCAACCTGCAACCGGCGAATCGGAAGATTATGGGAGGAAAGGGTAGGTATGCTATTCTTGGCCTGTATAATCAAGGGGGTCTCAACGGTGTAACCCGGTTTGCCCTTGATAACCAGGAATTGGTGAGGTACTTGAATAGGTATGTTGATTCGTTCGGCATGGGTGGAAGGTATACGACGCTGTACTTGTCATTGAATACTGGAGTACCAGTGCACCGGGATATCAGGAATGATATGACGGCCCCGGTTTGGATTGTAGCCTGCGGTGACTTTCAGGGTGGTGGCCTATGGATAGAGGGCGAAGCCGGTCAAGGTCCCGTGTTAAAGGTTCTTCCGAATGGGGAGACGCGGTGTGGGTGGATTCAGGACATTCACGATAAACCTTTTGTTTTTGAGGGTTCCAGGTGGCACTGTACTGAGCCTTGGGGCGGTAGGGACCGGTGGGTGATCGCAGCCTACGTTCCTCGGGGAGCTGGAAGGGTGATCAAGGATCATGCCCAACAACTTGAAAGCCTAGGGTTCAACTGTGATGGTTTGATTCCTGGGATTGGGAATTCAGGGATCTCGATTTCGAAGTGTAACCAGGCGTCGGTATCGTTTGCCGATGATGATGCCCTTAGCGTTGAGGGTTCCTGTGTTGATGACGAGTATCAAACTTCTGAGAATGACATTTCTTGGGAGATTGATTTTCCGTGTGAAGTGCTTGAGGGTGATTGGTATCCAAATGTCGTTCAAGCTCATGCTGAGACCGCACGCTTGTGCAGGGTCCTATCACAAGAGCTGGGCGGATGTTGGGATTCGTTCTGCTTTGATGGATTGTTCGGGCGGCTGAGAGCGGCTGAGAATCAAAGGGATTGGTATGAAGGGCTTCTCTGGGATGAGTTTCTTCGGGATTCCGCGATATCCTTGAGGTCACTAAGTACAGTTCCTTTGGGCAGTGATGAGCCGTTACCGGCTTCAGAGGTGTTCCTTCAAACTAGGACGGTCTCTATGACGGAAGCTAGGCGGGAACTTCCGTTGTGGATTCCACCGGCGCAGGAGGAAGTTACGTCTCTTGAGGATGTCCATGAAGCAGTCATTAGAATACAAGTTCCGGATATCGAGGCCCTTGTTAAGACTGGTCATCGGGTTGTTCAGGTTCCGGGGAAGGCCGTGCTTACGCGGAAGTCCGGTGTAGGTAAACGTCGGTTTCGATGCGTGGCATGTGGGAACTTTATCCCTCAAAATGAGAACGCCCAGAGCCTCTACACCACTGGAGTTGAGGGTGTGACTTTAAGGGTAGCACTTGCTTATGCTGCACATATGTCTTGGGTTGGCCGGACCGCCGACATTAAGACTGCATTCCTGAATGCCCCCTTAGAGGAAGGCTACGATAATGGGACAGAGGAGATTGTAGTTGTACGCCCTCCTCACATTCTTGTGGAAATGGGACTCCTTGGTGTCACTGATCGGTGGCGGGTAGTTAAGGCCCTTTACGGTCTAAGACAGGCTCCGAAGGCTTGGGCTGTGCACCGGGATAAGATTTTAAAGGCTTTTGAGTTCGTGTACAAGGGTTCGCGCTTTGTCCTGAAGCAAGCGATTGCTGATGAGTCGTTATGGTACATTATAAAGGCGGACATCTCGGATGCTAACAACTATGCCCTGATGGTCGTGTACGTCGACGACATCTTGGGATTGGGACCGAGGGACCTTTTGGTATCGCTCTTCGAAGCCATTAAGAATATTTGGACGATTTCTGAACCAGAGTGGATTGTCAAGGAGAAATCTGTAAAGTTCTGCGGCATTGAGTTGTGGGCACTTGATGACGGCTTCCGTATGTCTCAGTCGGATTACTTGAGGGAGCTATTCGCGAGGTATAACATTTCCACTGGTGCGAGCTGTCCTATGTCATCCTGGAGCGAACCGGAACCCGAGGTAGATGCAACAACAGATCTGATCAAGGAAGCCCAAGGGGTCACAGGTGCACTCCTATGGGCTGCTTCGAAAAGCAGACCGGACATCAGCTACTCTGTCTGTAAGCTTGGGCAGTACGCAACAAAATCGCCGGGTATCGTCGTCAAGGCTGGTATGCAAATCCTTAAGTATCTCTTTGACACTGTAGAGCTGGGCATTGAATACAAGCGAACAGCAGGCACAGCTTGGTTGGACACACCAATCCCGAGAACGGTTGGTACGGTAGAGGTGTTCACTGATGCTTCACACGCGCCGGAGGGGGCTAGAAGCCACCAAGCGATTATGGTGATGTGGCTTGGCAGTCTTATCGCTTGGGATTCATCCAGACAACCTTTCACAACACTGTCCAGTGCAGAGAGCGAGCTGGTGGCCATAATATCTGGGGTGTGCGCCGCGGAATCAGTCGGGGCTATCTTGGAGGAATTAGTCGCTGAAGACCTTGTGGTATCGGCGATGTCCGACAATCAAGCATCAATCCGAAGCTTCGCTGCTGGAAGCCATGGCTGGCGTAACCGCCACTTAAGAATGCGCGCGGCCTCGTGCCGCGAAAGAATCGAATCTGGTAGTCTAATTGTCTCCTTTGTACCTGGAGAGCGGCAGCTGGCCGACTTAAGCACCAAACCGCTGGCAAGACCAAGAATTATGTACCTACTAAATCTGCTTTCAATCCGTGCGAGGTCGCAGGATCAGGAGGTTGATAATCACGGACGGGTGTTGAGTAGGCTCTGGTTGACTTCGCAGCTTAAACCGGTGGGTTCAGCCCACATGTTGGCGGGGTTAGCGTTGCTTGCAGCCATACCGGAAGTGAGAGCGCAGCCTAGTGGAGATGCGGCTTTGGAGTACTATGGATGGTTTAGCTGGTTGATTATGTGGATACTTACCGGGGTCGGTTTAGCTTTAGCTTGGTGGTTTGTGTTTCGCAACGCGGATGCGGACAATCTTGAGGAGCAACCGCTTGAAGCATCCCAAGAGTCTGGCGTGCATGAGCTTGCTGGTCAGGGTGATCACGGGTTGTTTGGTTCGGATGCGGTTGCGGGTTTAGGATCGGGTTCTCTGACTGGGGGGAGTAGCTCTAGTGGTGATCCAGCTGGGCTGCTGCATCAGCATGCTGCCGAAGCGCTTTTAAATCAGAGTGAACCAGCTGAGCCAAGTTTAGATTATGAGGATCTGGTCCAAGGGGACGAGGAACCGGTGTTTCCCCTGGCCCTGGTAGGAGGGTATCTAGTTCGGCATTTCTTGGTACAGCTGTTGTCGGTAGAAGGGGAAAGGGTTTTGATGTTCCTTGGGGATAGGTCTGAGTCTTGGTTTAGGCTTCGGTTGACCTCTACTCAAGTTAGGTTTGGAGCAGCTGGTTCACTGGTTGAGATTCTTAGGCAAGGACCTTGGGCATTGGTTTTTAATGGGCCTCAGTGGCTACTTGCCACAGAGGAATACATCCGACGGGGGTGTGTTGATCCGGGCTTTGAAGAACCATTCGGAGCATCTCTGTCAAATGTGGCACAATCATCTCATGAGGTTCCCGTCAGTGGTGAGCTTACTGAGTTCCCCTATGTCATTTGGGCTCCTTCTGACTTTGTTCATTACCTGAGACGATTGCTGGCTTTGAACGGCGCCACATTGTTGAGCTTGCTTGGTAACCAGTCGGTCGAATGGGTGCGGCTGAGGACCGTGTCGAGATCCTTTCAATCTGGGGTCGTGCTTGCTTTAGTGGTATGGCTTCAGGGTCGAGGGATGATTAGCCGAATGCTTGACGGTCCAGTGTCCTATGACGTAGCCACCGCTTACATTACTGGGCGCATTGCGCCAGATTCCGAGAGCGAAGATGAAGCATTGGATGATTATCCGCATCGCGATCCCGCCTACCAACAGCATCCTCCGGTGCCAGTGTTTGCTCAGATGTTTCAAGAAGCTTTTGAGGAAGCTACTTCGTCTGATGCGAGTGTGACTTCTACTACCGAGCCATCGGTTTGGAGTGCGAGTTCTAGTGAAGTTGAGGAGCTTGGGCAAGTCGAGGAAGTCGCTGATAGCTTGAGTCCTTCTGCTGAGGCTGTAGCTGGGGTCCGATACGAAGCTGAAGACGGGAAGCTTTTGGTTTACTATGTCGATGATGTATTAGTTGTTCCTCTGCCGGGGTGGAGCCTCGCGCAGGTTCTGGTGGTAGTTCAAGGGCTACGCACAGGCGTTTGGGATAACTTTCAAGAGGCCTTGGAGGCTGTTTCAGGTGACGGGGCAGAAGCTCCTGGGTCTTAAGGGGTTTCTAGGTTCCGGCTAGTGGGATTGTTGGGTCTTGCGTTTGCGAGTGATTTAAGATTAGGCTGATAGTAGGTCTCTGAATTCTGGGTTCGGGGATTGGTCTGTGCGCCACGACCGAAGGTTGTCGAGATCTGCTTGAGGTGATACTTGAATGCTCTGTGACCATGTGCGGTGATCATTTCCACGAGTGCTGTCGGGCTCCCTTTTAATCACGATGAAAACAGCTTTGAGTTGGTGATGGAAGGCTGTAAGTTCCTTCCTTTTGCTCTGCAATCAAATAAAGGCTGTGGGTACCTAGTTAGCTTGTGATGATTTCCCGTGGTAGGCAATGTTTCTCCAATTTTAGATTGGGCTTTTAGAGGTCCTGTTAAGCTAAGTCTGACAGGTCGTTTGGAAACACGCTGAACGAGGGAGATTGTCCGTTAGTGTTGGACGCTGGAGACTTGTATTTCAACTATCCCCGAAGGGGACCCTCACGAATAGCTCGAGGTGATCGGAATTGAGTCTTAGCTTTTGTCCTCAAGCCGAGTGCATAGTGTCGAAACAGGTGGGAACATCCTGAATCTCGTGCGAAAGCATGTTTTCCTAGTACCTATCCCCTGGCTCTTGTAGGACCAGGTGAGGGGGAGTGCGTGGAACACGCTATCAGGATGCTCCCTGCGCAAAGGATGACACACCAAGGTGCGCAACACGAAGGCTGTTTTTGCTCGAAAAAGTTCGGAGCCCAGATACGCGATCGATTAGGCCATAACATTCGGGAATCACGAAAGTCGCCAGGCAATCTTGTCCTTCGGATTGGATTCGGATTAAGTACTTGTTTGGACGTTTGTGTCCCTGGAGATCGAGGTGGCCGCTCGGATTGCAATTACTGGGTTTGGGTGGTTTAAATTACGTACTAAGCCCTAAACCCCCCATAGCCCTGAGCGCTAAATCCTAAACCTGCGCTGCCGGTATATAAAGGCCCGGCTCGTACCTCGGTCTGCCGCTCACTGGGTTTAGGGTAAAGGGCTTATATATAGCTAAGGACTTCGGGTTCAGAGTTTAGGGTAAAGGGTTTAGAGCCCAGGACTTCGATTTCAGGGTTTCGGGTTTGGAGGAATTACGGTTCCTCGAACTGGAAGCCCAGAAATTGATGCGAATGCGTCAACAATGGTGAATATGGGATTGGGAGATAAATTAGAGTGTCAAGGAAGCCCACAAATTAGTATGCTGTCGGATAGGGTTGCAGCTTAGACTATCCTGCAGGTATATTCAGGAACTCTAACAACTAGTGATCATACTCAGTTTCTGTAAACTACCACTAGTGGTATCATTGTCACCTCCTCAATGCCGCTGTCATCCCTCATTACAAGCAGAGCTACTAGCATCTTTATGATTATGACGATAACAAATAATCGGTACCAGCATCTTACTGTCTTGCGCTCGTGTGTACTATGGCTATTTCGCCGGAAGTGGCAGTAGAACAAAAAACAGGAGGAGTACATGGGTAATCCGACATCAGCATGACATAACTATAATAAGGAGTCCCCCAATATAGTATAGGCAACTATTAAGACCCTTGTATTCGTAGTCGAGGCTCGAGGCAGCATTGATTCCAATCCGACGGCCGGTTTCGTTGAAGCTCCATACCTCTTCGTGCTTTAGTTTGGGGTTTAGGGTTCAGGGTTTAAGGCCCCCGCATCGAGCTTAAGGTCTTGTGGTTGGCCTGGCATTTGCTGCCTTTTCACTACGGCCACTATGCTGACGGGCGGAGCACCCTTAACGAAACAAACTGAACCGCATCACCCTAAACCCTAAACCCTCTGGCAAGACTATATGTACCCAAAAGGTGTCAAACATGAGGATTGGGCAAAGGGGGGGCAGATCGACTTGTCGAGCTCCTTGGACTTTGTGTTGAGGGTTTTGGGGTTTTGGGGTTTGGGGTTGAGGGTTTAGGCTTGAGGGTTTTGGAGGTTTGGGGTTGAGGGTTTAGGGTTGAGAGTTTAGGGGATGAGGGTTGAGGGTTTAAGGTTGAGGGTTTCGAGTTGAGGGTTTAGGGTTGAAGGTTTAGGCTTGAGGGTTTTGAGTTTCGGATTTAAGGTTGATGGTTCAGGGTTTAGGGTTCTTAAACCCTAAAAGACCCTTAACCCGTCATCGTTTCTTTCCTTGGTTCATCGAGCAGAGCCGGCTACTCGAGGACCATAATGAAACTCTGTGCGCTGTCCGGCTCAAGAATACCGATTGCAACGGTTGATGATATGAATCCTGCATTACCTTAATGACCCCAGACCATGGAAATTATGGCCTATTTCTCACTATGGGTAATGCAGGATTTGTACTATCGACCGAAGTAAGGCCTTCGCTGCCAAAAATCCTTGCACATACATACTCGTTAAAAATGCACGTATTCCTCCGGGAGAACTTAAAGGCTCATGGGACTTAGTAAGTAAGGTTATAAGTAGCTTATTTATAATTAGGATAACCCCACTTAGGGGACTTATAACCCCAATTATAACCTACTTACTAAGTCCCATGATCCTCTAAGTATACCCAAACTCCCCCTTATAGATCCCCTGTAGATCCCTTAAAGGAACCTTTTAAGGAACTCTAAATTCCTAGTAAGTCCCATGATGCTCTAAGAAGAGATGTGTTCGACATGCAGCTGGCTGTCTCGGCTGCGTGAAAGCCAAGGCCTCGAAGGCGCTAAAGCTATAAGCCCTCAAAGTAAAATCCGAACCTGAGGTAAACCCGAACGGCTAAAAACCCGTGAAAACCCCATCAAAAGTCTAAACCGCCCTACACCCTAAACTCTAAACCCTAAACCGGCGATTGAATTTCGATCTTCGTCCGAGAGGCTGAACCGCTCGAGGCGTCGCAGGAAGCCTTGGATGAGGCTTTGGAGAACCTTTGGTTTCGGGGTTTAGGGGTCTAGTGGTGTAAGGTTTAGAGCTTTGGGGTTTAAGGTTTAGGGTTTGGGGACAGGGTTTAGGGGCTGAGGGCTTAGGGTTTCCTCGTTTTTGGGGGGATTTAGTTTGCGGTTTTGGTTGCGGCTCTCCAGTTTCGGAAGAGGGCTGCGAGACGAATTGGTGCTGGAGGCGCAATTTGGGCTCAAAGGTTTGTCCTTGCTTAAGGGATCGCGGGACTTAGTAAGTAGGTTATAACTGGGGTTATAAGTCCCCTAACCGGGGTTATCCTAATTATAACCTACATATAACCCTACTTACGAAGTCCCATGAGCCTAAACCCTAAACCCTAAACCCCTCTGAAAGAACCCTGTAGTACCCTTTAAAGGGAACCCTAAGCCCCTTACTTACTAAGTCCCATGAGCCTTTAAGTGCCCCCAAAGGAGGCCTTGGCTGGCCCGGCAGGTCTCTGCGGCAGACATCGGTCTTTGGCCTTTGAAACTTGATTCGAAAGCCATGAAGGCCATGGTTGCTGTGCAAGATACTTCAGAGTTGAGGGTCTAAGGTATAGGAAGACTGTCAAGACATCCTGTTTTGTTGAGGGACATGGCTGATTTTTTCGTAGAACCGCTATGCCATTCGTCTTTTCCAAAGTTTCTCAAGGAAGTCAACATACTGACGAACCTCCAGTCACCGAGGACGCGAGAGCTCGTCCCTGCCAGGTACCAAACCCAGAGACTCCAATATTATCCCTTAATTAAGGAATATTCCTTAAATCGTATTAGGGATCCTATTATAATTTAAGGTATAATCCTTAATTAAGGGATATTGGAGTCTCTGGGAACCTATCGAAGCATTGACACCACAACCCACTGCGGCCTGGACACCGTCGAACTCGACCGCCGGGCCAAAGCCAAGAACGGCGTGGCGCACCAACGACGTCCTGGTCTATACTGAACTTAGAACCCTAGCAAAAATTATAAGTTTAGCTCTTTCAGGTTTATCCCACTTAGGGGACTTATAACCCCAGTTATAACCTACTTACTAAGTCCCATGATCCCCTAAGTACAGATCGCAGGTTCAGGGGTTTGCTCTGGCGCACAAGGCCCTCTCGTCTCGGCAAATCATTATTCGGACACACAGCTCTGTCGGGCGATTTCTAATCCCTACAGGCTAGACCCAGAACCCCGCAGCCTGAAGCTCGAAGCCAAAACGAATCGTTTCGGGGTTGCAGGGTGTTTCGCAGCCTACTTCAAACCCATCAGCGCTCGTCTCACTTAGCCGGCTCCGGCGGACATGCGCATGACTTGGGGCTCTGGGACTGCGAAGTAGACACCAAAGAAATATGCTGTGCACATACCTGCATACAAACCACTCGACCTGTAGCTGTGTGTATACATACATATATATATATATATGTATATATATATATATATATATATATATTTGTATACACAGAATAAAGATACCAAGACCTCATTTACGCATCCATCTGTTTCCATGAAGTATTCCTACATGCATTTACTTAGTTTTCTAGCTTTGTACACGTTAGATGGTGGAAATAACTACTCACTTTAATTATCTAGCCTAGGAATATGGACTGAGGGTAAGCCTCCACTTTTCGCCAAGCAGCCGGCTCAACGAATTCTCGGGGGAGTCTGCACAAATCTGGTCGAATTCCTCCTTCAATTCCTGACAGGGATAAAGGTCTCCGCACTGTCTTTCGTCCTACGTCTTCAGACCCCTCTAATCCATCCTACAGAACCCGAAACCGGATGAAACAAACCCAAAACTATTCCGACGCCCGCAAACCCATGGCCCGAGCCACTGAACCCTCCTGAAGGGCCTGAATCATCACAACAAATTAACAATTAGAACAGTGTGTCTCGCTGCATGTGTCGGAGTGTACTACACTGAGACGACGCATGTAAGGACTACAAGGAAATGTTGTCAACATGTCTTTAGACCCTAATGCATGGGCGTTCCTAGTTAGAACAGGGTCTGGGGGTATAGTAGCGTATAAATAAAGCAAGGTGATTGCCCTTACACGCAAGGTTACTAAGCATTTTGGAACCCGATATTATTGCAATGACTACATATTGTACTATAATGATGTAAGGTGCATTTTCGAATTTTAAGACCAGCTTTTTGGTTAATCTTGAATGTCAAACCCTTGAACCCGAATAGAACACTTACAAAACCTTCTAGGAACATCGACAAGAGAACCCTAAAAGGAACCCTTAAGCGCCCTAAAGCCCTAAACCGGGCTTCCCCGCCTTGAGCTCGTTGCCAAGCTCGCCTGCGAAATGCTCGGGCAAATAGAACCGCAGCACCTGGAAGTTTCCGAAAATTAGGGGTACTTCATTTTGGGGGCCCTTATAATAAGGATCCTACTATTTAGGGTACCATATTAGGGTCCCCTGTATTCGGAAACTCCCACCTGGGAGGATGGAGGTTTAAGGGTGTTCGGATTTTAGGGCTTAGGGTTTAAGGTGTGCGGTTTCACGGCTTAGGGCTTTTGGAGTGTTAGAAGTTTAGGGCCTAAGGTTTAAGGGTGTTAGGATGTTTTGAAATGCAATGGGCCTTTTCCAGTGATAGGATTTTTAGGGTTTAGGGTTTAAGGGTGTGGGCTTTAAGGTTTAGGGTTCAGGTTTGAGGCTTGGGGTTAGGGACTAGGGTCAGAGCTTAAGCTGTATCGTCTTAAGGTCGAAGATCTACGTTGCGGCTTTAAGGCTAGGGGGCTCAGGATTTAGCGTTTAGGAAAACCATGAAACTCTAGGCTCGCTTTCCGTGAAACTCTACGCTCCACTAGAAACCCAGAAGGTCCTCACAACCCCCAACCCCGAACCCTACTTTAAGGCTCAAGGGACTTAGAAAGTAGGTTGTAATCGGGGTTATAAGGCTCCCAAGTTGGATTATCCTAAATATAGCCTGACTAAGAAGTTACTAAGTCCCCTGATCCTTTAAGTGAACTCTAAACTCTAAACCTTCAAGGGCACCCATTATAGAACCTTACAGTACCCTAACCCCAAACCCCTAAATCCAAAACCGTTAAACCCCTAAGCCCCTAAACCCTACAATCTAGACCCTAAACCCTATAGTACCCTAACCCAACCTTACTTCTTAAGTATACCCTAAACCCTAAACCTTGAAGGGCACCCGTTATAGAACCCTACAGTACCCGAACGAAGGAACCCTCAGGAACCCTAAACTGAACCCTAAACCCCATACTGTTGATGATCTAAATCCTGCATTACCCATAATAAGGAATATACCATAATTCCCATAGTTTAGGGTCCTTAAGGTAATGCAGGATCTATATCATCAACCATAGTACCCTTGCCCCAGCCTTACTTCTTAAGTGAGGGCTATGCTGCAAGCTGCGAGCGCCTGGCAGTCGCCAGCAGCCCCGAAGTCGCTCAAGATCACCAGCCTCCAGGGTTTTTTTGGGTGGTTTTAGGGTTCCTTTAAGGGCTCTTTTAAGGGATCCTTCCAGGGATCTATAGGGATCACCAGCCTCTTGGGTTTTTTGGTGTTTTGGGGTGTAAGGGTTCCTTTAGGGGTTCCTTTAAGGGTTCCTTTAAGGGTTTTAGGCCTTTGGGCCTCTAGGGTTCCTTCAAGGGCTCCTTTGAGGGATCCTTCGAGGGATCCTTTAAGGGATCTATAGGGTTGGGGTTTAAGGGTTCCTTTGAGGGATCCTTCAAGGGATCCTTTAAGGGATCTATAGGGTTAGGGTTTAAGGGTTCCTTTAAGGGCTCCTTTAAGGGATCCTTTAAGGGATCTATAGGGTTAGGGTTTAAGGGTTCCTTTGAGGGATCCTTTAAGGGATCCTTTAAGGAATCTATAGGCATCAGCAGCCTCCCGGGGCTTCGCTTAGAGGACTTCCGGGTTTCCTTGGTTCCGGGTTCAGGGCTTTAGGGCTGTAGGGGTTTAGGGATTTAGGGTCTTAGGGTTTAGGGGTTTAGGGATTTAGGGTTTAGGGTTTCTGGGTTTAGGGGTTTAGGGTTTAGGGTTTCTGGGTTTAAGGGTTTAGGGGTTTAGGGTTTAGGGATTAGGGATTTAGGGTCTCAGGGCTTAGGGTCTCAGGGCTTAGGGGGTTTCGGGGTTTACTTTTAAAAGGGTGTCTACAGGGGGGTTTACCGTCATGGGTACTTTAGGAGTTTACGGGCTCGGGGTGTTAAGGTTTAGGGTTTCGGGGTTTCAGGCTTTTTGAGGGTTTTCGGCGTTTCAAGGACTTCGGGGATTGATGGTTTGGGGTTTCAGGGTCAAGAGTTGAGGTTTTGCACGGGATTCACGGGGTTCGTATCATCAGAGTTTGACAAGGCTGTTGTATGTTTTGTATAGTTAAGGGTGTTAAGGCTTCGGGTTTCAAGAGTTTCCGGGTCTGGGATGTTCGAGGTTTAGGGTTTGGGGCATTCCCCACTTCAGCGGCTCATCGGTGAATACGTGCTTGTGTTTGTGCCACGGAGGGGTTGGCGGGAACGGGACCCAAATCTCAGCCCAAGCAATGAACCCTGAAGTCTTCAATTCCGAGAGGGCTGCGATTCGACCGCCACCCTGCTCACTCACCAGAAACAAGAAAAATCTAAATGCCCCTAAACCCTAAACCCTAAAACAAGCCCACCAAGCCCTAAACCCTGAAGCCTTAAACAAGCCCTAAACCCTAAAGCCTAAAGCCCTGAAGCCCTAAATCCTGAACCATAAGCCCTAAACCCTAACCACAAATTCCCAAAAGCCCTAAACTATACTGAACTTAGAACCCTAGCAAAAATTATAATTTTAGTTGTTTCTTATAAGGGATTATAATAACCAAAAATTAAAAAAATATTTCTAAGTACCCCTAAGGAAACTCTGCGGGTCTCCTGGGTAGGATCATGAAGAGCTCTGCATCCTGGCACTCGGACATCGGAGAGTGTGGGGAGGGGACGTCAAGATTCAGGCTTTAGGGTCTGGGGTCTAGCGTTTAGGGTTTAGAGTTTGAGGGTTTAAGGGTGAAGGTTTTAGGGTTTAGGGTCGAGGGTTTAGGGTCGAGGGTTTAGGAGTTTAGGGTTTAGGGGTTTAGGGTTTCTGAGGCTTGGGGTGTAGGGGTTGGGGTTTGGGGTTCAAGGGTTCAAGGGCCTGAGGGCTTAGAGTTTAATTAGGGCTTCGGGTTATGACCTCGTGCACACGAAGAAAGCACAAAGACATCAAACTTAAGAACCAACCACTACGATTTAGGGTTTAGGTTCTGCGGCTTGTGGCGGCTGTCGTGAAGAGTTCCCCACGCGCACACCGCACCAACCATCCAGGCCCCTGGAAGAGTACCCCGCGCTCGCATGTCCCCCCAGCTGAAATGTAGGCGCCTTAAGAAATAGACTAGTTTTTCGGTGCGTGTATTGAACAATGGTCGTAATCAGAAATCATGAGGAATAAGTAGCTTTCCCAATTATTCCGGTTTCTATCAGTGATCATAGTACTGGTGATGGTGACGATGGCGATGCTGATTGCGGTGGCGACGGCGGCAGCAGCTGCAGCGACCGCGGCAGCGGCAGAAGAAGCAGCAGCATACCATCATGAAAACGCTAAAATGATGATCGTGCAATGGAAAAACGTGAACCCTCGCGAACATAGTAGGTAGGGCTATAATTTGGGTTGTAAGCCCGTAAGTGGAGCTATACTAGTTATAACCTTGCTTTATACACCTTACTTACTAGGCCCCATGATCCATTAAGTAGACCCTAAACCCTGAACCCTTAAAGGGAACCCTATTATGGAACCCCATAGTGCCCTTAAACGATACCCTAAACCCTACTTACTAAGCCCCTTCGGGCCTTTAATGAAACCATCGGAGGCCTGATCCTTGACGTGCTCGCGGAGTTCAGGAATGACCTGCAAAGCCTCTGCGGCAGCTTCCGCTCAGCAGAGCTTTTTTTTTGAATTGCGTTTTGAGGTTTACAGAGCTTAGGGTTTAGAGTTTAGGTTTCAAAGAGGATGAAACCTGTTTCTTGGTTATGTTTCCATGACGTTTCGCAGGCTTTACTACATCGGGCTCTTGTTTGCCAGTACGTACTCACCTGGCCTAAGGCCCTAGTGTTGCTTCCGTCCTGGTTCGCGCAACACCAATGCCGAAAGACATGTCCCCAAAAACTAACCCCCCCAGAAAACGAATACTGAAACCTCAACACAACGTATGTACCTAGGTAAGTAGGCAGGCTGGCAGTCATGTAGGTATATGTGTGCTTTCTATTTATGTGTTTCCTGATTCTGTCATTCATAAAACACAAAACCCTAAAACCCTAAGCCCCGAAACCCTACCTCTTGTTTTTGGGAGCCCTAAAACCTAAACTCTAAACCCCAAACCCTAGCTGCCCTAACTCTTGTGTTTCAGACCCCCGGGAAGATCCAAAAAGTAGATCCCTTAATGGGGGGTTCCTATAAAGTACCCTTAGTAGTATAGGGCCCCAAATAGGGGATCTCCCTAAACCCTAAACCCTAAAGGATCCCTTAAAGGAGCCATGTAAGGAACCCTACCAAGTCCCATGATCCTCCCGGGGGTCTGGGTTGGGGAACTCACCCCTGAACCCTAGTTTCGGCTCCAAATCTCGACTGCGAAGGCTTTCGAATGCCACCCGGGTAGCCCTGTAGATCCGTCAAAGGAGCCCTCATATAATCGCCCTTTAAGATCCTTCAACCCTAAACCTAAAACCCTGAACGCTGAACCCTAAACTCTCACCTCTGAGCCCTAAAGCCGTGAGGCTAGACCATCAATGCCCAAGCCGTAAACCCTACAGCCTGAACTCTAAACCCTACCTGCACCCTGAAGAGCCTTCCTTTTTTAGGGTTCCCTGATATGATTTCCTTATATTTGTCCCCAAAAAGGTGGGTTCTTCAGGGCTAAGGTAAACCCTAGAAAACTCCAAACCCGAAGCCTCAGCGCAGAGCCCGGCGGTGCCACACAAGGCCTGGAGTTCAAGGTACAGGATTGTTAAGCGCTGGCTTATTCGGGCGTTTGTTGGGGGTTCGGGGTGTTTAAGATTTTTGACAGCTTTGTGTTTTTCGGTGTTTCCATTTTGTCGACGGTTGGAAGGGTAGGGCTTTCGGACACAAGAGTATCAGACACCACCCAACCCCCTCAAGCCTGAACCCTCACTGCCCAAAAGCCTAAACTTTCAAACCCCCAACCTCCAAATCCTACCCCTACCTGGACCCTAAGGAACCTACCTTTTTTAGGGTTCTCCAATATGAGTTCTTTATATAAGTCCTTAAAACGGTAGGTTACTTGGGGTTAAGGTAAACCCCAAATCCTGAGAAAAGCCAAATAGTTCGATGCACCTGGACTAGACCCAAGAGTAACCCAGGCATAAAAAGGATGCCCTTTTTGGCTTAAAGGGGCTTATAAGGGAACCTGAACCCTAAAAAAGGGAATAAGGGCCTACTCTGGGTCCTAGCAAACAGTTCGATGCACCTGGAGCATCTCCGGACGCAGCAGGATCCGCTCACCCAGCTCCCAAGCCTTGACTTGAGGCTTCCCAGAGACCCCCCTTTTTGTTGATGATATAAACCCTAGGTTTCCTTTAAAGGGATCTATAAGGGTACCTTTAAGGGGCTCCTTTAAGGGATCTATAGGGTTTTAGGGTTTAGGGTTATGATAAAAATCCTGCATTACCTTTTAAGGACCCTAAACTATCGGACTTATGGTATATTCCTCATCAACGGTACCCGCCGTACCCCTTAATTCAGGAATACAGCCAAAATCATAAGATGAAGCCCCTTGTAGTTCAAGGTACATTCCGTAATTAAGGGGTGCTGGGCCCTCTGGGGGTGTGGGGTTTAAGGTTTGGGTTTGGGAATAAGGAAACCTGTTTGGGGTTTAGTTCTCGGGCCGCATTAGATTGAGGCTTAGCTTAGGGTACGAGTTCGTGAAGCGCTTCGGCCCCGTACCCCTAAACAGAAGCCATAAAGGCACCCCTTACCCCATTCCCGGCCCATACCCCTAAACAGAAGCATGAAGGCAACGCCTTAAAAGGCAAACACCAAAGGGATCCCTAGGTGGAAAGAGCCCTTAAAGTAAAAGCCAGAAAGTTGGAATATGATTATCCTAAACCCTTTATGGTAGATTATAAGGTATCCTACCCTGAAACCATATTCCAACTTTCTGAAGTTCTCCTTAAGACGAACCCTCAAAAGAAATTTCTGGGAACCTTGACCATATTCGATCGAAACTCTTCAGGAACCCTTAAAAAGAACCTCTAGACCCAAGAGTAACCTAGGAATAAAAAGGGTACCCTTTTTGGGATAAAGGGGGTTATAAGGGAACCTAAACCCTTAAAAAGGGAATAAGGGCCTACTCTGGGTCCTAGGAACCCTTAAAAAGAACCTTTAGGAATTCTTAATAACCTCTAGTAACATTAGAAAGAATTCTTAGAGAAGCCTTGAAAGGAGCTTTTAGGAACCTTTAAGAAGAGACAGGGTTTAGGGTAAAGGGGGTTTGGGTTTAGGGTTTTAGGGTTCAGGGTTTATAGGGTTTAGGGCTTAAGAAGAACTCTCAAAGGGAATCGAAGGCGCCTCCTCCCAGCCCACCAAAGCTTTCACGAGGCGCGGGTTCTTGCTGAGCTGGGGATCCACCTGCACTGACTCCAATATCCCTTAAGTAAGGAATATTCCTTAAATCATCTTAAGGATATTACCATAAATTAAGGTATATTCCTCAAATCATCTTAAGGTTCCTACTATTATTTAGTGTATATTCCTTAGTTAAGGGACATGTTGGGGCGGCGTTTAAGGTTCCTTTTAGGGATCTATAAGGGGTCTACAAGGGACCTTTAAGGGATCTATCAGGGATCTCTAAGGGATCTAAACGGGTTCTAGGGCTTAGGGTTTAGGGTTTAAGGGTTCTCACTTCTTTCAGGGCTTTTTTAGAGAGCCCAATACCCCTCAAATAAGGAACAAACATGGTTTAAGCTACCTGGTTCAAGGGTTCCTTCTTTTTGGGGATACCCAAAGAGCTTCATACCCCTCAATTCAGGAATATACCTTGAATTGCAATGTGACTGATATTGTGATTGAAGGTATAGTATATTCCTTGATTAAGGGTTTTTGGGCACTCTGGCTCCCTTAGGCATTTCTTTAAGGGTTCCTTTGCGGGCTCGTTCAAAGGCTCTTTGGAGGATTAAGGCGGTTAAGGGTTCCTCCAAGGATTCCATCAAGGGTTCCTGTACGGCGTTCTTTTCGGCTTTTCGGCTTGTCGGTCTGGTCCCCCGAACCCAAGGGCTTCTTCGAAGCTTCCCTTTCCGGCTCCACGGAACCCTCATAAGAACCCTTATGGATCCCGAAAAAGAACCAATTCACGTTCAGGGGTGCAGCATTTAAGGCGTTGGCGGTGTCGTTTGAATCTGGGGTGCCGGGCTGTTAGGGGGTTTAATAAAAATAAAGGGCCTGATATAAAAAGTTTCTAGGTTCCCGAGTAGCCCCTTTATACTAAGGATACCCTTTTCCTACTATTCGGTTTTAAGAAGACCCGAAGACAAAAAGGGCAAACGGGTACTACTGGGGAACCTAGGTTTAGGAAGGGCTTCAGGGCGGCGCACAGGATCTTGGAAGCTGTCGGGTTTTAGGGTTTGGGCTTGAGAGTTTAAGGCCTCCCCGCTTGGGGTTTAGCGTTTAGGGTTTAGGGTTTAGGGTTTAGGATTTAGGGTTTAGGGTTTAGGGTTTAGCGTTTAGGGTTTAGGGTTTGCCGTAGTGTTGCGTATAAGCGGAATGATCATGAACCAGTGTAATTTCGCGTGCGTCGTGCTATGACGATTGGCCGTTAAAAGCCTGATTGTGGATGGCTCTCTCTTTCAAATCTCCCACCCCACGCCGTCTAAGGCGGCCAAACCACCCAAACCTATTCCTTTTAGGGTTTAGCACCTAAACTCATTCCTCGATTTTCTTTCTTTTCAAATCGCAAGACAGGCAAGCAGGGGCAGGGCAGGGCAGGGCAGGGCAAGGCAGGGCAGGGCAGGGCGGGGTAAGGGAGAGCCCAGGAATCAAGGGGGTTAGGGGGGCCCAGGGGGCAAGCAGGGCCCGGCCTGGTCGCTGGAGGGCCCCCCGGGGGGGTCCCTTTCTGGGGGGGCTGCCCAACAGGCAAGGTCATCGGTAATTTCTTTTTCAGGGACCAGTACTACCGGGCCTAACGTGGGTGCTACAGTCCCCATGGCTGTGGAGAGGCGGGCAAGCGCATTGGGTCGCTCTGCGCCATCGAGGTCGAGGGGCTTAAGCGCCGCCCACCCATAGTAGGTGGGCGGCCTAGGCCTTGAGTTTAGGATTTAGGGTTTAGGGTTTAGCGTTTAGGGTTTAGGGTTTAGCGTTTAGGGTTTAGGGTTTAGGGTTTAGGGTGGTGGGATTCAGGAGGACTCTGACTCCTACACCGGCACAATGCACCTGGAAGGCTAATCCCAAAATCCTATCCCCTAAACCCCAAAACTCCGAGACCCAGCAACCCTAAATGGTTTCGGGTTTCGGGCCTTGCGAAAACCCTATAAAATCCCTCTCCTCCCAGAATTTTTTGCCGGCCTCCATCACATCGTTGCAAATGGAAGCGAAGTAGCTTCGAAGTCCCATGAAGCTGTCCAGAACCTGACCAATAGTACGAACTAACAACAGCAATGATAATGATACAGAAAACGCCCCAGTCCAGAAATGAAAGCAACAATAGCACAAGAACTCTCTGAGAGAAGGAATGGATCAGCCACTGCGGGTCTGACCGAAACGCCAAAACCCCTAACCCCTAAACCCCAAACCCTAACCCCTAAACCCCTAAACCCTTAGCTCTCAAGCCCTAAACCCCAAACCCTAACCCGTAAACCCCCAACCCCTAACCTCTAAACCCCTAAACCCTTAGCTCTCAAGCCCTAAAGCCCAAACCCTAAACTCTCAACCTCTAAAGCCCCAAAGATCCACAGCCCTCGCCTTGGCTGCCAGAAAGCGCCGGGCAGCCGCCTCTGCAGATCCGAGCTCCTCGGGTTCCGCGGATTTACGAACCCCTGAAGCTCAGAATTTTCTAAATACCCCTGGACCCAACCTTTTCCCCGAATAACCTACCTTTTTATGGACTTATATATAGAAATCATATAGGGAACCCTAAAAAGGTAAGTTATATGGGGTCTAGGTAAACCAAAAATAACAATAACGTACGGTGAAATGACACTAAACCTGAGAGCGGTCATAAAGAGTGATCGCGATAGCAATATTCTTGAAAGTAGTAGGAATGATGGCGCGAATAGAAAACCCACCTCGCCGCCCAGGAGGAGGTCGGCAGCTGCCTGGAGCACCTGCGGCAGGACTTTCTTCGTGGAGATGGCGATGTTTCTTCAAGTTGACGGGGGGTGGGAGGTCGGAAGGGTTTAGGGTTTAGGGGTCTGGGGGTTTACGGGTTTAGAGTTTAGGGGTTTATGGTTAAGGGTTTCACAACGGGCTTGTATATTGATTGTAAGTGGAATACGGAGTTTTGTCCCACCGGCTATGTTGCAAGAGTATGTGGCTCTTGCTTTTGAAATAGAAGCAGTTGCTTGCTGGATCCACGAGGTGCTTGTGGTCTGGGTTGCTAGGCTCGACCCAAGGCGGCCGCCCCCACCACGGACACCGTGTAAACATCCAGTATACTTTTATACTCCCGAACTTGATGAACTGCGCTTTGACCACAGCGCCATGCGTATTTTGGGCGCTTTTCAACTTGCTTGATGGACGCCACATTCCTGGCAGGACGAAGCTATTTGGGAGTTTCCGCAAATTAGGGGTACCTCATTTTGGTGTCCCTACACTAAGGATCCTACCATTTAGGGAACTTTCTTAGGGTCCCCTATTTTCGGAAACTCCCTAAACCCTAAACCCCTTACAGAACCCTTATAGATCCCCCTAAAGGAATCGGAACCCTTATGGTACCCTTTGAAGGAACCCTATTTGGGTCCCCCGATTTTCGGAGACTCCACTTGGCCGCCCTGGTTTCGTCTCGAAGTCACGCGGTCTGACAGGATCTGAAACAGTACCATATGGGAACTCCATACCTGATTTTGGGGCCCTTATAATAAGGATCCTACTATTTAGGGTACTATATTAGGATCCTACTATTTAGGGTACTATATGATAAATGGAGTGGTACTTCAATCTTCAGGGAACTCCAGAAAGTTGGAAGATGGTTTCAGGGTAGGATACATTTTAATTTACCATAGAGGGTTTAGGATAATCATATTCCAACTTTCTGGCTTTTACTTTATGTACTGTACCATATGGGAGTGTCCGAATATTAGGGGTACTCTAAGGGTTCCTTTCAAGGGTTACCATAAGGGGTACTATAAGGATTCCTTTAAAGGGCTCTATAAGGGGTACTCTAAGGATTCCTTTAAAGGGTTACCACAGGGGGTACTATCAGGATTCCTTTAAAGGGTTACCACAGGGGGTACTATAAGGATTCCTTTAAAGGGTTACCACAAGGGGTACTATAAGGATTCCTTTAAAGGGTTACCATAAGGGGTACTATAAGGATTCTTTAAAGGGCTCTATAAGGGTTTAGAGTTTCCGAAAATAGGGGGTACCTTTTTTCTGGGGTCCGTATAATAGGGATCCTACTATTTAGGGTACTATATGAGGGTCCCCTATTTTCGGAAACTCCCATATGTACTAGAGGGGCCTTGAAAATTAGGATCGGGCTTTAGGCCCATGATACTATAATTGTAGTAAGGAACCCCAAAATAGTATTCGTACTGATTAAAGCCCCTATAATACTTTGCACTGTGCATCGTCCTTCTTCTTCCCGCCACAGCCCCGTGCGTTGCTCGAAAGATCGTCTCCCCACCTACGGGTGCAACTCGTGTTGTGCCTTTTCTGCTGCGATCACAGCGAGGTGTGCATGTTGGACTCCTGCCCCTTCATGCCATGTAGGATCTGACTTAGGGTTGTTTTAAACTACTTAAATTGATGCTGGCTCGCTTTACATACGAAGTACGCTTGGGAAATTACGAACAGAACGATCCTTGTCGAAAGGACATCAAGAAATCTGCACATACCCTAAAGACCCCAAAACCCTCACAACCCCCAGAAAACCTTCACCCTAACCCCCTAATACCAGACCTAGACCCTAAACCCTCAATCCTGAACCTAGGATACCCAGTAACCCAAGAATAAAAAGGCCTCTCTTTTTGGTATTGGGTAACTTTATAAGGAACCTAGGACTACAAAAAGGGAACAAGGGTACTACTGGGCATCCTAAACCCTAAACCCTAAACCCGAAACCCTAAACCCCCAAACTCCTCGACTTTTACCCCACGACTAGACCTAACCCTGAACCCTAAACCTCAATCCTGAACCCGAGCCTCCATGTTGAGATCTCCCCGCCCTTTCCCCTGCGTGTTCGCACGGGTGTTGAGCTCTGCCACCTCCAGCCCAGACCCCCGGGAGGATCTAGAAAGTAATTTGGGGCCCTATACTATTAAGGGTACTTTATAGGAACCCCCATTAAGGGATCTACTTTTTGGATCCTTTCGGGGGTCTGGGAGGCTATTTTTTGCGGAGTTCGAAACATTCAGCTTCTGTTCTGGAGGTGTCTTTCAGAGAACTCCTGAGACATGGTCGGGGTTCCTCACCGAAGTGTCTTTCATTCTTTGAAACTCCGACGTCAGATTTCAGGACTCGGTGCTTCAAGGATTTCGGTCTTCGGCTGATGGCCAACATCAAGCTCCGGACATGGGAGACACCATGCACCGTGCAAGTGGTAGCAGAGCCACTTAGGTGTTTGGGCTTTGGGGTTTAAAGTTGATGGTTGAGGACGACCTCTGGCAAACACAAAAGATCTCGTGTTGCGTGCGATCTGCGTTTGCAACACACCTGCCAGACTGTTACCATTGTTGCAGCTATCAATATCAGGCATCTATCTGATTGCGACGACTGCGAACTGATACTAACACTATCATCATCATGGTCCATTAAAAAACTGCAACTACCAAATGCTGCTAGACTCAGTATGGCCAAAACCGTACCGAAAGTCATGCATAGCAGCGCGAAACATGGTGCCATGTCGTGCCCAGGACAGTAGTGCTCACCGCAGCAATGACTTAACATTGATGATGTTCACAGCCGTCACAATGGTAACAGCTGCTGTTTCCACAGCCGTAATAACGTTGATGACAACGAAATCAATAGCTATACCATTAGCAGGAGCAATAGCATGAGGGAGCGCTAACGGTAACAATAATCAATCATCGAAGTAATGAAGACGGTCATGCTGAAAGGTTGCTAGGCTGAGGCAACTCCTCTCTGGTGCACGTGTTTGCTGTCGTTCAATGCTCGGATCCCTTGATGGCTGTCGGTTTCAAATGAGTAGGCACCAAAGATAACTCCTGGCTTTCACTCGAGTTGAGCTATCTTTACAAGGGCCCCGACGCAAGAGACCCTTAAATCACAAGCCCCCCAACACCCCGAACCCGAAACCCTAACCCTAACCCCTAAACCCCCAAATCCTTAAACCCCTAAACCCTGAAACCCCTAAACTCCCAAACCGTAAACCCTAAACTCCCAAACCCCGAACCCGAAACCCTAACACGCCCTCTCGGAAACTTTAAACTCTAAACCATCCTGAGGCCGTAAACATAATCCCCCCCCTCTCAGAGAGGCTCCGCACCTGCTCCGCAAGCTGCCGCAGCACCCGGTGACTCTCCTGGTCGTATCGGAGCTCAAGGTTTAGGCTTTAGGCTGTCGTCTTCGGGATTAGAAGTTAGGGTTTAGGCTCTGGGCGGTAGGGTCTACTTAAAGGATCATGGGACTTAGTAAGTAGGTTATAACTGGGGTTATAAGTCCCCTAAGTGGGGCTATCCTAATTGTAACCTACTTATAACCTGACTTACTAAGTCCCATGAGCCTTCAAGTAGGCTTTTAAAAAACTAAGGCTTAGGGCGTCGGGCTTAGAGTGCCAGGCTGTGCTTGAGAAGCACCCGAAACCCTAAAGCCGAAAAACCCTGAGCCCTAAACCCCAAAACTCCCCGAAGCCCCAAAACTCCAAAACCCCTACACCCAAAGCCCCGAAACCCCTAGACCCCGAAATCCACCCAACGCAGGTTGTACTTGAGAAACACCACGCTACGGGACACAAAGAATCGAGCTCGGGTCTGGGGGCTTGCGTGGAGGGGTTTCGGGCTTGGGGTTTAGGAGTTTGGGGTCTAGGAGTTGCAGGTTAAGGGTTGAGGGTTTAGGGTTTACGGTTTAGGGGTTAGGGGTTTAGGGGTTTAGGGGTTTAGGGTTTAGGGTTTTAGGGTTTATCATCACCACCATGACAGACCGATGTAGGAACCTGACCCCTCACTCCACAACCTCAAAATCTAAGGACTCATGTGGGAGTTTCCAAAAATGATTACAAAAGGAACTGTATTAGGGTCCCTATTCTCGGAAACTCCCATGTAAAGAACCCTAGTAAAGACCCAGGGCTTCTCAATCAGGTGCAAAGGGGAAGATTATACGATCACACACACGACGAGATCACGCTTTGTCTACCTGCGAACACAAGGAGAGGAAGTGGATGACAAAACTTGTGTCGCCCCCCGCATGACCGGAGCATTGCTGCCTTGGAGGAGTTCTTGGTGCAGGCGGTCTTCGCAAACTCATAGATTTCACCTGCGCGAATCTGGCGATCATGAATTTCAAGCTTCAAGCTACGTGGCCTGAGTACCCCGGCTCACACAAGGTTTAACCTTTTCAACTGTGGTAGGTTTCTAGGTTCCCCGTTAGCCCCATAAAAACACGGGTGACCCGTTTTCCTACTATTCGATTCAAAGAAAAAGGAAAAAAGGCTGCAAGCCAAGAAAGGCTAAAGGACACCTAACACGACCCAGGATTCTGTGCGATCCCTGCGCCGGCCAGCAGCAAGGCTCAGTGTTCGACCATCTAATGTGTAGTATCTAATGCCTAAAGGTCCAATATCTTCTACCTGATAGTACAAAAATTGGTAAACATATGTATATGTATATTGTATATTGTATACTGTATACTGTATATTGTATACTGTATGTATGTATATATATATATATATATATATTATCTTCCTCTCACTCTCTGTCTCTCTCTGCCTGTTCCTCTTTCCTCCTCGCTCCGAAAATTTCTACGGGACTGAAGGTGTAGGACAGAAGTCGGCGCCTGCCTTCCGAACTCCAGAACAAAGCATAGGTTTGGGGGTTTGGGTTTAGGGCTTAGCGGCGCTCGGGGTTAGTGTTTTGAGTTTTGGGTTCAAGGCTTCGGGGTTTTGGGTTTGGGGTCCTGAGCCCTTTTGATGGGAGGCCAAAAGGGGGGTTTAAGATGCAAAGTAGGGATTCCTTAATTTGAGCCCTATTATGGGAACCCTAATCCCTACTAAACCCCCATAGGCTAAAACCCCTATTGGCCTCCTATGACCTTGATCCCTGAAATCGCCGGCCTTTGTCCGACTGCTTCGGAGATTTGCACCTCGGACTCGGAACAGCGGCTTGCAGCGCTTAGGGCTACGGGTTTAGGGTTTACCCTGACCCTGCTGTTTACCTAATTTTAGGTGGCGAGCAATTTACTAAACAAAGCTTGGTTTACACTTCAAATTTACGAAAAAATTTACGTAAAAAAAAAGTGTAAATTAATTTACTTTGTATAGTAAAAAATTTACACTGCAATGTAAATTTTTTTACACTGCAAAATACATGTTTTTAGGTTACACATTCCCGAATTTGAAGAAGTGAAATGCAAGCTAATTTTGGTTGGTTTTGTTTCTTTTATCATGGTTCTGCTTGTTGATTGCATGAGATTTTCCTGCGACTGTACAGTGCGGCATGGTCAGGTGTGAAGATAAAATTATGAGAATTGTGTTGCAAGCATACTTGTTAAGCCATGGTTTTCCATGTTGAAATCGCAGCTCGGTTTGATTCTGTGCTGGGTCGAGCCGGCGGATTGCTTGCGATGTGTGCTTTTTACATGCGAGAAATCGGTACATGTACATTTGCGAGAGTCATCACAATATAGTTTATACCTGCGAGGAGTCCACCTTTACCTGTGCGAGACTCTTGTAGGTTACATGCGAGAGATCTACTTATATATATATATATATATATATACTTTTCTGAGATCCGAGAGTGAGAAAAATTTTCGGACGTTGCAGCTGTGTGTTTGGTCCAGACGAGACCCAGAGGTAAGTGCGAGGCTGGATGGAGACAGAGACAAATGCATTCCATTTTTTTGAGAAATCATAAATCCTATACATACACAGTATATACAGTCTTGCGAGCATGGCTTCCTTAGCAGCTGCAGCTTCGGTCAAGCTGGCGGAGGGCGCTTCCGCTGCAACGGGCAAAAATGCCAAGGACCGAGTGGTTGCCGATCCGCTTATTACAGCAACGGAGCTGGCGAAGGTGGTGTTGGGCTTTCTCGAGTTCAAGAAGACGAAGGACCTGTGGCCTTTACTGTGCCCCCCTCCGGGCGGGCCAATAAGCTACACTTGGCACACTGCCGCCCACGGTCCGTGGTTGGCAAAGACAGCTGGGCTGCTGTTTGACCTTCTTCGCCTCGCCCCGAACACGAAGTTGTTGTCGCAGCGGGTTACCCGAAGCTTTTGGATCCTTCACGAGCAAAAGAACCTGCTGCTCGAAGGCCACAAAGACTACAAGGCAGAGGACCTTGTGGACAAGATGGACACCGCCATCCGTCTTCTTCTTAGCCACCTCCGTGCGATGAAGCAGAAGGAGAGCTTCAAGCGGAAAGTCTACAGGTCCCTGTCGCACGAGGATCAAGTGTGCAGTGGCTGCACATATATGTTTTTCGTGTTTTTTCGCTGTATATATAATTCGTGTGACGGAACAAAGAAGTGTTGCAAACTTTTTTTTACCTATAAGTCTGTGGAAACATACAATCAGGAAGCTTGACCTTTGCCTGGAAAGGGTGCAGGTGCAGGAGTTTGCCCCGAAGCCTCTTGATTCCCCCAGCACGGCCCTTGTTCCCGTGAACGAGGATGAGAAGCCTGTTCCTTTTCGTGGTGACGAGAAGCTTACTCCTTTGCAGGATGTTGAGTTCCCGGAGTTGCCGGAAATCTTTAAGAACAGCAGCCCGACCAAGTTTCCGGACACCTTGAAGAGCAGCGAGCCGAAGAAGTTTGCGGAGAAGTTTGTGCACATCCATAAGAGCAGCAAGCCGAAGAAGATCGTTATGAAGAAGGGCACCCTGAAGAAGAAGGCCACAAAGGCAAAGAACAAAAAGGCAGGAAAGGCAAAGATCAAGACTGGTGCCGGGGCTGAGCCGGCCAAGGATGTGGAAGTGATCTCTTCCACGGATGAGTGCGACTTGGACATCCTCAAAAATGCCATGGCTTTCATGCCGCCGGTGTCTGTGGCTGTGGCCAAAAAGAAGGGTGCTTCGAAGCCCAAAGCCACCGGCAAGCCGAAAGAGAAGAGCCCCAAGCCCAAAGCCACAGCGAAGGCGAAGTCGGCGGCGAAGACGAAGGTGGCGAAGCTGGCGGCGAAGCCGAAGCCGGCGGCGGCGACTTCGCCGTCTAACAAATGGCTGTCCGCCGAAAAGTACGGATCTTGCAAGGTAGAGTTCTACTCTGAGAAATCCTACATCCGCAACTACGATAACGGCGGCAAGCTGAGGAGCATCATTTCCAGTTGCTGTCCGAAGCATCATGAGGTGATCGAGAAGATGATTCCCTATGTCGAGCAGGGCATCCCGCTCTTGGAGCTCTACAAGCTGCGACAGGACGTCATGAAGTCGCTGGGGGTTTGAAAACCAAAATGTGTTCAGTGCGGGATGATGTGCACCCTGGGTTTTCTGAACTTTGTAGACTATATAACAATCTGAGTTTCAAGCATATATATGTTGTATATAAACGTGGTTTGTTTTCCCACAACTCTGAGAAAACCCATGGGTGCTAGTCACGGTGTGTTTCTATATGTCTTTCGTTTACATGTAGAGCACTACATCTGCCACAATGCCATCTAGCATAATGCATCTTTGGCCCTTTTAGTGAGAAGCACAAAAAGGGTGAACCTTCCGGCAGCAGAGGGGCAATGACTGCGAGAAAAAATGTTTCTTGCATTTGTGTGTGTGTGTGAGGTTGAGTGCTTCCTGTTCTGTGTGATATATGTATTTGATCCCTATCATATACTGTATATATAAGCCTTTGTAACCCCGAAACCACCAATAGCCTAAAGCCTCAAAGCAGGTTTACTTGCGACGGTGATTTTTGTATATGTACTTGCGATGAGTTCTGCTTTTTACCTGTGCGAGTGTTTCCTTTTACATGCGATGTGAGGAGCTTTGTATATTACTTGCGAGATTTTCCTTGTGTGCACCTTTACATGCGATGGGGAGCTTTGTATATTACTTGCGAGATTTTCCTTGTGTGCACCTTTACATGCGATGGGGAGCTTTGTGTTACTTGCGAGATTTTCCTTGTGCAGCTTTACATGCGATGGGGAGCTTTGTGTTACTTGCGAGATCTACCTGCGAGTGTGTCTTGCCTTTAAAGCAGTATTTCACAAAAACCCTCAACCCTCACTAAGCCCTAAAACCCAAAACTAATTTTAAACCCATAAACCCTATATAAACCCCAAAACCCGAAACCCCAAACCCGACTCCCCAAACTTAAACCGCAAACCGACAGCCCGGATTCCTTGTGAGCCCCCAAAAAAACATTCTCCAATGTCTAACACTTTCGAGTTGGAATTGCTTGAGTGCAGAGAATGCCGGCTGAAGAGGTTTATCGAGGCTTTTTTGCGAGATGATGTTGGAGCCGAAACTTGTGGCCGTGGTCGCTGTTTCCTTTACAGCAGGAGAGACTCTAGTTTTGCGACGTAGTATCTCCTACACACGATGTGTTCGACACGATGTCACCACCATGTGCCGATGCGGCTTATTCTCACAGTATTTGTAGAAGGTTTGGATTGTAGATAGCTTCGCATAGATGCTCTGGACTTTTAAAGCATACAACCCAAAGCCATTACCGAGTTTCGGGTGTCAGGCTTTCGGCGCCGGGGCTAGGCTCTAGGCACATTTTTATCCACAAAGAATAAAGGCTGTTCACTTTGGGTGTTCTAACATATATAGCAAGTTTTGCTTCGCGGCCATGGCAACTGTCGACTGCTACCGTGTCTACGTGAAGAATGTCACGTACAGTGCGACGAAGTGGGCCACTCGAAAGAAAAGTAGCTTTGGGTTTAGGGTTTAGGGTTTAACATATATACTTTATATGTACACAAGATGTAGATATAGATAAACTCAATACACGTCTATTGGCCACAATCTGACACTCATTACTTTTCTTTTGTGTCTAATTATATATGCTTATATCTACACATATATACAAAGGGTGAGGTTGGTACACATATAGACAGGCATACATATATGTAGTTACATGAGAGAGAGCCGAGGCGATCCGGGCGGCGATCGAAGAGCTTGGGGTGCTGGATTGCCGGAACATCCAGGTGGTGAGGGAACGGTACTGGGAGAAGAAGCTGCAGCGGCCAGATCACTGCAGCATCTTCTTGGAGTTCGCAACTTGGTTTTTTTATATTACTTGCGACCCCTATATAAACCCTAAACCCTAAACCCTATCAACCCCAAACCCCTAACCCCCAAACCCTAAACCAAAGGACTCGCCAGATGCCGCTCAGCTTGCCCGGGCTTCGCTCGACGGGCAATGGCATGGGAAAATGGCGACGAACAAGTACCTGGTGGCAGAGCTGGCGAAGCCGCCCCCTTCGAAAGCTTCGAAGGAAGACGAGTCGTGGGGCAAGTGGGCACCACCACCAGAACAGCCGCCTTGGAAAGGCCCTCCGCCCACCCCCCCTCCACTGGGCCAGGCACCACCGCCATCCCAAAGCCCACCAGAGCCCAATGTCCCAGAACCAGCACTCCCACCAAAAGCCAAAGCAATGCCGACCCAGCCCCCGTACCCACCGCCGCAACACCTTGCACCACCACACCCAAAGGTTCCACCTGAGCAACTTTACGGTTTGGAGACGGTGAAGCCGCAAGCCTGGGAGCTCTGGGTACATGGTGGTCCACGACCCAAAGAATCTTGCATTGCATAGTTCAACAACATGTTTTGTTACACATATCTGCATGTGTTTTTATATATATGTATATATAATCAACATGTGTACAAAGAGCTATAGGGCAGCTAGGGGGGCCAAATCTAAGAATGCTATATGGCATCATGTGAGAACCCCAAACGACCCGCCCTAAAAGATTCATAGTTTCATATTCCGACGACAACACCAGCCCCAGGAGGATGCTGCTGCCCCGCTTGCAGAAGGAGCCTTCGATTCGAACACCAAGACCGAGGCCTGTGGGTGTGTGTACCCTTACTTGTGAGAAGAAGAACAAACTCCAGAGCCACACAATGAAGTAGAGCTCCCACAAAAAAGGACAACAAGCAGCTGCCGCTGGAGCCGGCTGGACCAAACTCGGTGGTGGATGACGGTGCAGTACCCGGGCCGAATCATTTAAGCCATCACCCTGCAAGTAAAAGAAGGCCCTAAATCGGAACTCCACAAACCTATACACAGCAAACGGTTGCTTCGGTTGCTTATATATACTATATATATAGTGAAAGGAAGCTGTGGCCGAGAAAGCCCCCGTCGTCGACGTTAAGCCCTGGAATGAGATGACGGCTGCTCGGTTGGCTGTGGCCCTATAAAAACCTTACTTTTCCAGAACCTTCAACCCTAAACCTTGAACCCTAAACCCCTAAAACCTAAACCCTAACCCTAAACCCAGACAACGATTCCCACCCAAACTTTGTGGTTTTTGAAACCAAAAGCTATATCCAGTGAATCCTCCCAACTCCAAGCTCTATCCCCACAGGCCCAAGAGCAATATGACTGGGCTCTTCTTCACTCTGGCGACGCTTACACGGGACCAATTCCAGAGCCTTTTTCTGCGATAGCAGCAACCTCAAAAAAGCCGCTTTATAAACCGGCACCAAACCAATAGAGCCGGTTTAGGGTTTAGGGTTTTTAGGGTTTCTCTCAAAAATAAAGTGTTCTATGAGCCCACAGCCTTATGTTTAGGAGTGTAGACTTTTTTGTCAACCCTAATTTCTGCCCGAGTCTGTGTGTATTTTTACTTGCGAAGAAGAAGAGTGTGTGTTTCTTCGATATATAGACAACACAAAACCGAGGAAGAGTTTGGCACTGGCTTCCCACCGGAGCCGCCGATCGCCAAGCCGAAGCCGTCTGCGAGGAAAGTGGCCCCGGCCGTGGAGCCGCCCGTGGACCCGCGGCTGAAGCGGCAGATCGAAGCTGAGCAAGCCAATGAGCCGCCCAGCAGTGTAGATGAAGAAGAGAAAGAGAAGAAGAAGAAGAAAAAAAAGAAAAAAGAGCCCAAAGCCAAGAAGGCAAAAAAGGAGCCGACCCCACCCCCAAAGGAGCCCAGCCCGACTTCCGAGGGTGAAGGTGAAGATGTTGAAGAGAACAGGGCTCGGAGCTCGGGGCGGGCTCGTAGCTCGGGGCGGGCTCGTAGCTCGGGGCGGGCTCGTAGCTACTCTAGGCGGGCTCGTAGCTACTCTAGGCGGGCCAGTAGGAGTCGTGCTCGTAGCTACCGGAGCCAAAGGCGAAGGAGCTACCATGGTCGCAGCCGTAGCTACGGTCGTCGGCACAGGAGTGACAGTCGTAGCTACCGCAGGTACAGAGGCGACAGTCGCGGCCGATACCATCGTCGTTACTACCGCCGTTGAATATAATGCAGTGCCCTATAAACCCTTAAAACCCTAAACCCTTAAACCCCTGTGCTGTTTGTGTGTCTATAGCATATAGTCTAGAGGGATAAAGCTTTACACAACAGTAACGGCGATGGCAACAGCACAGTGCTGCACGAGAGACGATGAGACAGGCCGAGCCACTCATTTTTCTCACAATTAAGCACAATGTGCAGCGACCCCATGGATGTAGTATAAAATTGTAGATGCATAGTCTACAAATAAGCACGTATGTGTGCATATGTATATGTATATGTTTCTTTATACATATATCTATATATACATATATGTATATACATAGTCGAACTTACACCACACTACATTATATGTGCCCAGGCAACAAAACCTCGAGGATCCTCAGAAGGTCGTCTGCACATCCGGATAATTGCGAAGCTGTGCGAGACTCCGACAAGCAAGTGAAGCGGGCGATTGGAAAGAGTTGTAGTCGCAGAGATTGTGGTGGTGGCTACATACACACGTGCACATGTCTATAGAGTGTATAGAGAACACATGTGAACATGCCTGGGTTGCTTGAAGGGCCTATCAAGTCACACGATAGGACAAAAAACAGCCCGGCCCGAACCCTAAACCATTTATGAAGATACTGCATACACCACACATGAAGCCCTGAATCCCCAAACCGAACATGTAGATTGCAGAACCTGTATTCATGCATCTATATATAGAGAGAGGGCTTAGGGGCTCAGGGGTCTCGGGGTTTAGGGGTTTAGGGTTTCGGGTTTAGACACACAGTGTGCCGGTCCCCACACACGAAGCGTAGCGCTTGAAGCTGGGAAACCACTTGTGGGGATCCGATGAGATGCGGCTTAGACCTTACATGCGAGACTCGAACAACACACCGGAAAGGCACCGGTGGGCAGGTTTTGCAACAATCTCCCCCAAATTTTCCATAGATTTTACAAAAATTTCAGCAGATTTTACAAAAAAATCAAGAGGTTTTCCAAAAAATCTCGATGCAGTTTCGATGCAGTTTATATGCAGTTTCGATGCTGTTTCGATGCGGTTTTAAAACTACATACAAACTGCATAGCTTTTACAGCATTTCGCGATGCAGTTTGTATGTAGTTTTAAAACCGCATCGAAACAGCATCGAAACTGCATACAAACTGCATCGAAACTGCATCGAGATTTTTTGGAAAACCTGTTGATTTTTTTGTAAAATCTGCTTAAAATCCATTGACAAACTCCCCAGCCCACCCCACCAGCCCCCACCTCCCCCCCACCCACCCACCACCCCACCCCCCACCCCCATCCCCCACCCCCCACCCCCCAACCACCCACCCACCCCCCACCCCCCACCCAACCACCCACCCACCCCCCACCCCCCACCACACTCCCCACACCCCCCACCCCCCACACTCACACCCCCCACCCCCCATCTCCCACCCCCCACCCCCACACCCCCCACCCCCCACCCCCACCCCCACCCCCCACCCCCCACCCCCACACCCCCCACCCCCACCCCCCCCAACCCACCGCCCCACATCCAACACTATATACGGTGCTCTGCGAGGATCAATCGTATATTGTATAGCTTTTCGGCTCCAAAAAAGTCTGTCCTTCTCCCTCCCTGACTAGACAGAACAAAGCCTCTCTTCGAAGATGCCACGACAGGAGACCTGTGTTGTTCTTTTGTTTTTCCGACGAACCACATAGTCACTTTTCTGAATGCAGAAAAGGAATAGCTATATTCTCGTGTTCCAGGAAGACAGGAGCCGAAGCCGAAGCCGGAGCCGGTCGCCCAAACGAGTGTGGAAATGGGCTTGGCGGACCTGTGTCCATCATGGACGACAGCAACTTGGTTGCATTAGATCTATTGTATAGGTTTTGTTTAGGAGAGTAATTTGGCTTTTGAATATTATACATAATCCCCAAGGGTCTGGTACTGGGTCTGGTGGAGCGAAGCAGCAGCTGAGCAGCAAGACCAGTGAGCTACGACTTGCCAGCACGTTGTACAGAAGTGCATGTACATAATTAAATTGTCTCGTTGCTTTTGCAGACGGAGCTAGATATAAGAGCAGCTGTTTTTCTGCACAGCAGTAACTTCTATACTTTATCGTGCCTGCAAGTGTGAAGCAAAACAATGAGCCGGGCCGACTCCAGGAGACTGCCTATAAAAGCCCGAGAACCCAACAACTGATGTCATATAAACCCTGAACCCTAAACTATATACCTTATATACAGAACCCCGAAACCCTTCAACCTCAAACCTGTGTGCCAGACCCCACACAGAAGCTTGCATGTGTCTTTACACCAGAGCTGGCGAGAAAATTATATATACTTGTGTGATTCAAGCTATACTATGACTGTGACGAAACACATTCGGTGTTGTCTGCATGTCAGAGAGAACTTACACTGCGATGACAATTATGTTTACTTCTATCTGCAGCTGTGAGCACTTCAGCGAGGGGTGCCTTTTTTGTGAGGACAGTATATCATCTTTACTGTTCGTGTTTTCCCTGCGATGGCTGAAGACAGCCAAGCTCCGGAGGCGCTTTTTGGTTTTTGTGTTTTGTAAAACCAGAGTGTTATATATATATGTATACGAAGGCCGAGGAAGAGCCCCAGGACGAGCAGGCAGAAGAAGAAGAGCAGGAGGTGCCCATGAAGAAGCCGGCGGCGAAGATCACGATAAAGAAAGAGCCCGGGACCGGGATTTTGAAAAAGCCTGCAGCAGAAGGAACAACGAAAGCAACAGCAGCAAAGAGCAAGCCCAATCAAAAGCCCACTCCGAAGGCCAACCCAAAGAGCACCCCAAAGGCCAAAGCAAAGGGCAAAGCAAAGGCCGAAGCAAAGGCCCCAGCCAAGGAGAAGAAGAACAAGAACGAGAACAAGAAGGAGAACAAGGGCAAGGAGCAAGAGAAAGGAAGCAAGCCCAGTAGCAGCAGCAGCAGCAAAAACACTCCCAAGCAGAATGACAACAACAAGAAGCGGAAGCTGGAGGACAACTGGGCTGATGGATTCGAGGAGGTGGAGGATGCCGCCGAAGAGCAGCCAGAGGAGGAGACACCCACAGACGACGAGGTGCTGGCCATGGAAGACCCGGCGAAGGACTCGGGGAAGATGGACCGCAGCAAGCAGCACAAGTTCATGAGCCTGCTAAAGGACGGGTCATTGCCAGAATGGCTCGAAGATGCATGGGAGAAGTCCCAGAAGATGAAAACGGGCAAGCGGCAGAGACAGCGGGAGCTTATCAACAATGCTATCGACCGACGATCCGGTGTTGACACCAGCCTGGTTCTCAACTTTGCCAAACCAATGTTCCACTCCATGCAGGTGACGACGAAAAGATGGGTATCGGGGGTGATTTCAAGGTGTGCTCGCTTCCTTAAGTGGAGAGGCACTTCGAAGCCGAAGGCGAAGTCGGGGAGTGTATAAAGTATCTATAGTATATATAGGTCCAGCTTATAGCTATAGTTTTACAATGAGCAAAACCTTGAAACCCTAATACACCACAACCCTTAAACCTTATATGTAAACTACGAAGCCATGAACCCTAAAGCCTGCATAAGCCTTACACCTTTAGAAAATTTAAAACCTTCAACCCCATACACCTTGAACTCTGGACCCCACCGGCTTTTGTTTTGTAGTTCTAACTGTTTATAGAGGGCTCTACTACATTTATTTTTATTATACCATATATGCATATCTAAAAACACTCTATAAATGCATTCCCATACAATATATATTATATATAATTGCTATACTATACGTATAATAATGATGACCACAACCCTTCGTGCACCCCAAACCTTAAACCCTGAACCTGTGCACCTATATATATATATATATATATATATATATATATATATATATAACCCCAAACCCCAAAGCCTCAAACGACGAAGCCCTGAACCCTAAAACCTTCAAGCCTCAAACCCTTAAGCTTGAACCCTAAACCCCTTCGGCTTGTCTTTTCTTCTGTGGGTGGAGCGAGGAGAACTACACGAAGTCCGAGGCGACCAACAAGAAGAAAACCCTGGGCAAAATCTTGCTTCAGGGGAAATTCAATCTTAGCAATGAGCAGTTCGAAGCCGCACTCGAGAGTGGCGAGATCATCGCTGTCCGTTCCAAGAACGGACCCGATCGTTACATGTGGTCCGAGGATGTGCACAACTCCACTTCAGGGAAGGAGAAGAAGTTTTCCATGGGCTCCGATGCCAAAGCGAAGGATGGCGAGGCCAAGTTCTTCGAGAAGCAGTCCAAGGATTGGAGGATTGGTTTGTTTGAGGAGAAGAGCGAGGGCAAAGCAAAGCCCCAGAGAGCTCTGACAAATGACTCAGAGCAGCTCGCAATCTGCGATGGTACCGTGGCCGCCAGCAGGAACATGACGGAGAAGCTGTGGAAGGCAGCAGATGGGCAGCTTACAAAGGCGATCGCGGCCTACAATAAGATCCTTGTCGAGGGCAGAAAGTTGGTTGCTTCCGTGGATGAGAAGCAGGACAAGGACATGTACCAGAGTGTGCGACTTGGACTGGTTTTGTATTCCTGAAACAACCTTGCCAAAAGCTTCAACTTTTTTATCCTCGCAAGTAAAGTCACCAATTTAACTCGTAAGTAAATACATGGAGGCTTCAACCTTTGTCTTCGCAAGTAAAGCACAAACTTTAACTCGTAAAAGTAGTCTCTTCAACAACAGTCGCATGTAACCAAAGTGTTGTGCTTTCTCTCGCAAGTAAACCCAGTGCCCGAACACCGAAACCTGTGTGAGACCCCACAGCTGTAAGGAAGAGCATCGTCCAACAAGCAACAAAATCGAAGCAGGGACTTGAGCACCTTCTCTCGTGGCACGAGTACGAGGATGAGAATGAGGACGGGCCGATCACGATCTCATCATATTCCAAGACCATGAGAGAGTCCGGGCGAGTAGCAACTCATCTCGAAGAACAAATGGCAGCCGTGAAAGCCAAGTTGACTGTCCGAGCCAAAAAAGGATGCTAGACAGATTTTGAATGTGTGCAGTTCCGGAGCTGTCGCCTCTATGTGGTGCAAACGGCGATTCTGAGTTTTGGCGATGAGAGAAAAAAGCAACGGCGATGATGAGAGCTTGAGATTTGGCGCTTTTCTGGTGATTTTTACATGTGAGCAACGACGTGTATAACTATAACCTTTTGAATCATGTTGGGGTGTTGGTCTTCGTGACTTTCAGCTTCAATTTTAGAGTATATATAACACCGATGGTGTTGTTGTAGCCTGCTTTGCATGTGTGAGTGCACACATGTGTAAAGCTATACCTCCGAACCTCAAGCATTGAATCAACCATGAAAGTCCATACCTCCAAAACCCTGTGAAGCTCACAACACAACCTTCGTAACCCCAAACCCTGAACCCTCTATAAACCCTTAAATCCTGAACCTTATATATAAACCCTCACAAGATTTGTTTCGTCCAGATTGAGGGGCAGTGGACCGTGTGGTTTAGGGGGTTTGGGTTTTGCGGGGTTGGGGCAAAAGCTTTCTGTTGTTGTTTGTATAGTATATTTGGTGCCCACACATATATGTATAACTTGCTCACAAGCCTCAGCCTCAATGCTCGGTGTGTCTGACCATGTGTGTCCCGTCCTTATAAAATGTTTTATGGCTATAGCGAACAAACCACTGTATGAAATAAGGCACAAAAGTTCAGCTGGCAACAAACACCAACTTTGCATAAAGGTGCTGTTCTGTTTATTTATATATGGAGAGAAGGTACCATGGAGGATGCAGGGCCCGAGCGAAAGCGACGAAAGGGTGGGGTCCAACAGAGATTGGGCCAGGCGGTGAGTGAGAAGTCCACCTCAAGTTCTTTGCACGATTTGCTGATGACGTATTTGGCACAAGGCCTCCTGTCGGCCTCTATGATTCATGCAATTGCAGTTGCAGCGGCTGCCGATATTAGAAATGCAAGGGACGGGAAAATTCTTCCTGATTTGGACAGGCTCAGCAAGGTGAAGCATGGAAAAAATTTGCAATCTTCTATTGACAACCACTTGGCCCAGCAGTCCAATCTTCCGATGCCGACAGAATTTAATATCCCCTTAGCAGGACAAGTCGAAGGCACGGCGACTTCCATGATATTGCTTCCGCACGAGATTATGCACCACCTTTGGAAGACGACGACTGGATGGATTACTTCTGTGTTGCCTGATGCGGAGGCTTTGCCTCGGTTTTGGAGATCGTTCAATGGACACCCTTGCATGTCAAATCATGCGGTAAAATCGCGAGCTAATTGGATGCAAAGGGCTATTCCCCTTTGCATACACGGCGACGAAGTTCCTGTTTTTGGAGTGGGCAAGATATGGGCTCGCAGTGTTTTGGCTTTTTCATGGGTATCGCTGATGGCCACAGCGGCCGGCCGATCTGCTGCCGATTGCAACCTCTACATTTGGGGCGTTTTTGAGAAGTTCATTATTCCGGCTGGCGGCGAGGGGGCTGGGACAATGGAAACTTTTTGGCAAGTGATGTATTGGTCTTTCAACATTCTTTACACCGGTAAATGGCCTGCTCGGGATTGGCAAGGCAAGAAGCAGCCTGGTGTGTTGTTGTATATGTACACATGTGCCAGAAATCTGGAAACCCTTACATTTTAGGACCCTGTGGGAACCCTATAAGCTGTAAGCCTTTTTGTCTTTCTTGATTTTTTATGATGTGGGTCCTGTTTTAGATATGTGACTATATACATACACACCCTATGTATGAGAGCCCTGTTCTCAAATCCAACCCTAACCCAACAGCTTCCTTGATGGTGATGATATATATATATATATACACAGTATATAATATCGTATAAACATATATAAGCCACAAAACCACGGACCCGTGGAATCCCAAAGCAGCACGAACCGGATGTGAGAAAAATCACCACACAGTATACGTAAAAAACCCTCTCACCACATGTAGATATATATATGTAGATATATATGAACCTGTCTCACAAGTAAGAAAATGTTTGTTACACGGCACAGAGGTATGGGGCCAGTACAAAGGAGGGCGAACGAGCGGGAACCGACCTATGCGGAGGATATTATGGTGTCCTGGTTCAAATGGCTGGCGACTTGGATTATTATGCGAAATGGCTGGAGGTTCCACGATGGAGCAATCACAGCAAACCTTGTGCTCTTTGTCGGGCCGCCTTCAAAGGACCACTAACATGGATGGACAATCGTGCAAATTCGCCGTGGCAAGCCTCGTGCCTCACCACCACCAACTGGAGATCCCACTGGAATCCATCATGCCAGCTGTATTCTTTACCTGGCTTTTCGGGACTTTGTATCACGATGGACTATATGCATTGTATGTTTTTGGGGTGGATACAGTTTTTTTATGGCTCCGTGCTCAGCATCGTGGTCCACGATTGTTTGGGTGGGAGTATCTTGGCGAATTTGAAATACTGCGACTCCTTCATCAAGAAGTACCAGCGAGACAACGAAACCAGATACACATTCCGCCAGCGACTTCTGAAACTTACAATGATACAACCAAAAAAAGGATTCCCCAAGATGAGAGGAAGAGCTTCCGATATTCAATCTTTGGACAGTGCAATTCTTGCTCTATTCGAAGAGCAAATGGACGAGGGTATCTATCAACACAAGCAAATCCGGCTCTTTTTGCGGTTGAACCTGCAGCTGGCTGAAATATTGGAAGCTTATGGGCCACGGTACGGCTTCTTGGCTTTACCTGAGGAGCAAGCAAACCTGGCTTTCAAGCTCGGTTGCCAAATGGCACAGCTCCACAGCAGCCTGCAAGCCCACTACAAAGGGACGGGGGAGAAGCTCTTCAATCTCACAAGTAAGACCCACTTCGTTTTGCATAGTCTCCTACTCAGCAGTTTTATTCATCCGTCGATGGTCTGGTGCTACAAGGGAGAGACGACGATGCATCGCCTGCAGATTCTATGGAAGAGTTGTTTGGCAGGGGTGAAGCACTGGCATGCTTCCAAAAAGGCTGCCCTCAAAGAGAGGCACCTTTTGTTTCTGCGGGGCAAAGTTGGGCGATCGTGAGAGCTTCTTTCTTTTCTGTCGCGAAAAAAAAGAGTGTCTCTCTGCTATATGTGGTGCTCCTGGTCTTTTGTTTGGGCTTTTGAATCACAGTTGTCGTATATACTGGTGTGGATCTTATAAGCAATCTGCATGGATTCTCTTTGGTTAGTTTATGGCTTTGGGCCTGCGAATTTTCGGAAAAGTCCTTACTTCTGCTGTGGATCCTTTACATGTGGTGTCTGCGATTGCAGAGCAAAACAAACTCATGCCGGTGATTTTTTTAAATCCTTTACATGTGGTGTCTAAGTTTGCAGCCGCAAATATGAGTTCCATGTTTGTGTTTGCATAATGTTTTTATGTGTTTTGTCATGTTTTTAGCTCACCAGAAAATTTACGTAAATTTGGTCATTTTACACTAAATCCTTCGTTTACAGTAAATCAAGCCAAAGTGTAAAATTAGGTAAACAGCAGACTCAGGGTCGGGTGATTCTGCTCGTTGCTGTCACGCCGTGGGTAAACTCTAAAATATCGAGATTGTATAGAAAACTCACGAAAAAGCTGAAACGCACCTGAAACGCACCTAGAAAATGCTGAAACGCACATAAACGACTCTAAAGGGTTCCCTGTGCTGGATTTTGGGGTTTAGGATTTAGGAAGCTATAGCCTAAGTGAATATTTACTACGGAATCCATACTAAAAACCAGAGATTTGTGGGCCAGGCCACGTTGTGGCGAGGTCGCAGCCAAGTCCAGAACGTCCACGGCGTCGTCGAAAAGGTGCACCCATCCGACCTGTGGGTTCTCCAGGTCCAGGCCGACGATGTCTCCGGCAGGGGAAGTCTGCAACTTGCCGGGCCAGACGAGAGCCGCTCGCTTGTAGCTGCGAACCACGTACAACGGTGGTCCAGTCGGAAACTGCAAGGCATGTCCCTCGGGAGCCAAGGCTGCCCACCATCCCTTCTCCACGAAGGACCAGTCCATGTTCTGCCGAACGACCTTGGTGAGCAGCGAGAACCCAGCCAGCTTGTCCTGTTCCGACTCAGGTGTGAGAGAGGCCCACGTCCTCGCTTGGCTAACGCCCTTCAGAAGGTCGTCCTCGAAGGTCTGGTCCGTGAGGCCCTCCTCCTGCTCCTCGCGAACGGCGGCCGACGAACTGCCCGGGTCCGTGCGGAGCCGCTGAGGCCGCACGAACCACGGGTCGGCGTCGAACTTCGCGGGCACGGTCGCCATCCGGCCACTCGGCACCTCTCTCCTGTGATACTGCTCCAGGAGCTTCTTTCTCGAGAGACCGTGCCAGCCCTCCAAACGACCCAACGTCTTCGAAGTGCCATTCCGCTGCTCGGCCTCACGTTGGACCTTGTTGGCGTCCTCCACGAGCTTCGAGTTCAGCAGGCCGCTCCACGAACGGCGAAGCCACTCGAACGTCCCCGGCGGAACCTCCACGAACGACGCCTCCCGCAACTCGGACAGCAACATGGCCATCACGGGCGCCGTGGCAGAGTGGCCGTCCAAGAGGAGCTTCGCTTCCAACGACCCCTCGGCCTGCACACGCTTGACCGTGCGATCCACCTCTTCCAGAAAGCGAAGGCTGGACTGTCGAAGGGCGGCAGACTCGTGCAGCAAGCCGGCCGATGCTCCCCAGCCGTTCGTGGACCCTAGCTGGCTGCCGCAACGATATCGCAAGAGACGGTGTGTCAGGCGAACGACTCTGTGAGCGACTGCATCCTGCCACGCCAGCGAGTCCTCTCGAACCTCCTCCTTTGGCAGCTCGAAGGACATGTCAAGGCCGATCCGCTTCAGAGCGGCCAGGTTGGACAGCTTGGCGACATGCTCGCGAGCGACCTCCATGTACTGCCAGTGAGCCCAGTTGGCATACTGGCTCACGGTGGCCTCGGCCGCCCGAAGGTCTGCGAGCATCGTGCTGCACCGAACGTTCTCCGGTTGAAGCACGAAAAACACGGACCTGGCCAGCGACCGATTGTCTTGGTTGCAGGCGAACATCGTCATCCCGTGCAAGACGTTCACCGAACGACCCCTCTGCTGCTGCAGAGCCTTGCGAGCGGCCGACTTGGCGGCTGCCCTGGTCGTGGCGGCCGTCGTCGTCTCGGCCATGCCAGCGGAGGGCGACCACAACTGGGACGCCGTCGTGCACCAGCCCTCGGCCACGCAGAGAGCGACCAGCACGAGGCAAAAGGCCGACCAGTCGCCGTCGAGCTCCGCATGGGCCTGCGAGAGACTGTTGAAGCGAGACTGCGAGGCCTTGCTGCCCTTGCTTCTCACGAACGACCTGTTTGGCAGGCTCTCCAGAAAAGCACGTCGCTCGGCCTCGTTGTTGTCCTCTTGCGAACGGCCTTGGTCCTCCAGAATGTCCGGAAAGAAAGTCAGCAGCAACGGATCCGAAGGGCTCATCGAACGACTCATCTCGTCCGCCATCGTCTGGACCTTGCCGAACCACGTGCCCTTGTTCCATGGGCCGTAGCGAACGTTGTAGAGGCCGATGGACACGAGGCCGAACGTCAGCAGACCGGCCGCCGCCATCGCGAGGTTCACGTCGTTGTGGGAACGGTGAGCCGGGTCGTTGACGTGCTCCACGAACAGCGAACGGCCGAACTTCAAGTAGTTCACGGCCGCCAACTGAGTGGCCTCCTGATCCGTGCAGAGGATCAAGACCCTCGGCCGGCCTGCCTCGCTCGTCCGTCGGAAGGACGAAAAGCCCCAGCCAACGACCGCGAGGCTGTGGGACATGTCTCGGAGCCACTCCTGAGTGGCCAGCCTCTCCGGCTCCTTGTAGCCGCCTGTGGTCTTCGCTGCCGAGCGACCTTTGGAGCCGGCCTTCTTGAAGAACTTCGTGATGCGGCCCTGCCACATGTCCGTCCAGTCGTCCGACGTGATGGCCGTCCCTTTCTTCACCTGTCACAGGCAAAACTTTGACTCCAAACTCTATAGAGATTCAGGCTTGGGGCCCCGGAGAGAAGTGTTGCTACAGGAAGAGTTCCTAAGGGCTCTGAATTGCTTCTCTAAAGGGCTAGGAATCCCAAAGCAACAACAGCAGCTGGATACTTTGCCCGCAAAAAAAGCACACATAGACTCTACTGCCTTACAATTGACGATACATACCTTACGGCACTGCTGTTGGTTTGCAGGATTGTGCTCCCTTTGTGATCAGAAGTTGCAGTCAGGACACAAAGCTTGGATGCTGTGAAAACCTTCTCCGACCTCATACCCGGAAGGCCAAAAAAGAGTCCATTTTTGGCCAAAAATGGACTCGTTTTGCTATACAAAAATTAGGCGGGGTTTGACGTATGGTTGTGCCGGGGATTCCTTAGGCTCGGTTTAGTGTATGGTTTTGCTAGGCGCGGTTTGCTGTATGGTTTTGGCTGGGAGCCCTGGCCTCTTGCTAGAAGGGAATGGCGGGGACCTGGCAAAACCGGGACCCTGGCGAAAAGCGAAAAAGGCAGGGTTTACTGTATGGTTTTTTAGGCGCGGTTTACTGTATGGTTTCTTAGGCGCGGTTTGCTGTATGGTCGACCTTAGGCGCGGTTTACTGTATGGTTTTATGAGGGCCCATTTACTGCAGAAATTTGCCAAAATACGCCTCCCAAAAGCATTGTCCAACCCTCTCAGTCTGCCTGTGGCGGGCAAAGGAAAGACACGTCCTCGCTTGTGTCGCAGAGGAAAACGTTCAGCCAGTCCTCCTGTCCCACGTGAACAGCATCAGCGACGACGCTGAGAACGGGAGCCTGTGCCAAAACCGAGCGACCAGCAGCGACGTAGGACAAACGCTCGGCCTCAAGGAACTTCGAGGGTCGTTCCCTGTTTCGTTTCGTCTCGGCCGCCCCCGAGCCCGAGGCGAAATGGCTCTGAGCCACGAGAGCCGCAGCGATCGATGGGCCTGCCTGTCCACCCGCATCCAAAATGGCTTCCTGGCAGCCGTGCGACGATCTGCGATACCCTCGGGCCGTCCTGCAAGGAAGAACTGCCATCCCTCACAAAAGATACCCAAAACCCTAAGAAAAAGCTGAAACGCACCTGAAACGCACCAGGAAAAAGCTGAAACGCACATCGACAACATTAAAGGGTCTTATAATTCGCTGGTTTAAGGGTTTAGGGCTTGCATTAACTAAATAACCCCATTTGCAAGACTTCCGGGTCCTTAGCTGGTCCAAGGCATCCACTCGAGTGGCCGTCCAGAGCGGTTTGCCGACAGTGTCGTCGATGCTCTCTGCGAGAGACCGGACGAAACGAGCGAACAGCTTCTCTGCCGCCCTCCGCCGGTCCTGACTCAAGCTCCTGCGAACGGCATCAGCTTGCAGGATTCTCACTACGGCGGCCTTGCTGGTTATGGACTTATAAGCCCGGTTATAACTACTTATCGTTACGTTTTTTCGATAGACTTATCGTGGGACTTATAAGTCACTTATGCGGGACTTATGAATAGCAATCTGCGAGGACTTTCCTGGTCAGTTTGCGAGGACTTTATGAGGGTTAAATTTGGTTCATTCCGAGGGTTATTTTGGTTTATGCGGATAGCCCAAACGCGACTTTTTTCTGCATGTCACGCGCATTTCCCCTGCACTTCGGTCTGCAAATTTCGATACAAATCGTGAGACATGCGCGGGTCCAGCCTCGCTACAAGCCTTGCACATATTCCTTGAGCCGGGTCCATGCCTCGGTCGTTCCAGACTTCCAAGAGAAGGCTTTGTCCTTTCTCTTTCCATGCAGCTTCACGCGCCAGTTGTGGCTCTTCGGGCATGTGTACACGGAGCATTTCTCCAGAGTGATGGGGTCGCGTGCCTCCGTGCTGCCCTTTGTCGGCAGCTTGTTCGTTGCGCTCTTGGCCTTGGTGGCCGTCTTGGGTTTCGGCTCTGCCTTCCTTTTGGAGGCTGCTTTGGGCACCTTGGCAGTTTTGCTCGGCTTCTCGTCCTTGTCGCTCGGACCCTTGCGCTTGTTCTGCAAGTGTTGGTTGACGAGTTCGGCCATGCGGTCCACGGACTCTTCGGCTTCTGGCGCAGCTGCGGTTTCTGGGGCAGGCAAGGCCAGCTGCGGCTGGTGCTGCAGTACGCGTGTGTCGGCGGCCGGTTTCTCTGCAGGGAGTTCCTCTGCAGGTGCTGCTTGGGAGTGACCTTCCTTTTCGGGACTTGAGCTGGCTGAAGCATTTTGCAAGGCCTTGGGTTGCTTTGCTTTGCGTGGCAGAAACGTGAGGCCCGGCAGTGGAGAGTCGTCTCCCTGCTTCTGAGCTGCTTGCAGCTGCATCTGCATCATCCACATCTGCTGTTGGAGCTGCGACGGCATGCCCTCAAACAGGCTTCGCGCACGCCTTGTTGCAAGCAGCGTAGCTTTCGACTTACGTGCGGGCAGCCAGTCTGCAAGTGCCAGCAGCTGGTCCTCGTCCAACGGGCAGCTTGCCGGGCCTTCCACAGCAAACGCAGCGTTGTACAGCTGTTGAGGCAGCTCTTGCGGTGCTTTTGGGTATTCTGACAACCCAGAGTGGGTTCCCCGCTTAGCCCAAGCCCGAAGTTTTACCTTGAGCTCCTCCAGCGTATTCAAGCCGTCCTGCGGTGAGACCTGCAGGGTCTCTGCTGGCCCTGCGTGCTGTGACAGGTACAACACAGCAACTCCGAGCACGTACGTACTCTCAGTCGGGTTGGTGAGGCCCATGGCCACAAGACGCTTCGCCAGCGTCTGCTGTTTTGCTTGGAAGGCAAAAGAGCCTTGCAGACTTTTCCAGTCCGACTCGCACAAGAAGTGGTGCAGGTACTTGTGGCACTGCTGGCCTTTTTTCGGCTTCTGGGCCCGTGCTTCTGGGTCAGCGGCCTCCGCATCTGGTGCTGCAACCTTGGCAGAAATTGCTTCAGCAATTGCGCTTTGCATGCCGGTGGGCAGGCCAGCCTTGCCCAGATGCTCCAGCATCGTCTGCGCAGCAGCCATGCTCACGGGCGGACCTATAGCTGCAGGTCTTTCAAGCACCCTCGCAACATTTTTTCTTGCGTTGCAGCAACAGTACTGCTTTCAGAAGTTGCTTTCAACGCTTGCAAAAATGCTAGCATTTCTTCAAAGCGCTTCGTGGCCATGCTGCTGCTTGTGGCACAGAGGGGAAGCCGCTCCTATGCCAGCCCAGCAAGGCAAAGCCTTTGCAGTTCTCGTTGCAAAAATTCAGCAGGGATTTGCCTCTGCTGCAGCCTCTATATATAGATATCATGTGAGCCCGAAACAGCCGCGTGTATGAGCTTGCATGATAACTGGGCAAAACAGGTGAAGTTTCCAGATTACTGCGGTGTCACCTTCTTATCGGCTTATAGTAGAGTTTACAGGGTTACAGGGTTTACAGGGATTTCTGGGTCTATAGGGTTTAGAGTATATAGGCAAATAACCATATGTTTATCTATGGAATACTTGCCATCACATTCCTGGAAGTTTTTTTGTCCGAAAACTCCAGTCGCCGACATCCGACACGGGAGACCAAAGATGGCCAAGCACGGAAAATTAAACAATTGCAGCAGGAAGCAAGAAAAAAAAACGCTATCAGGCATGCCTTGACAGCAAGAAGCATGCAGGAGCATGCTTTGCGCAGGCTATGGCAGGACAGCCTTGCCACAGACTGTTCACGAAGAGCTGCTGGACTTGATCCACTTGTTTGCCCGCCTCTTCTTTGGCTGGGGCTTCGAAGCCGCAGCGGATCTGGTCTGCGAGGCTTTCTTGGGCTGCTGCTGCATGCGCGTGGCCTGCACCTCACGGTTGCACGCAGCTGCAGCTGTGCTTCTGGAAGCGAGGGCCTCCTCGAACCTCTGAGCAGCCAAGGCAGCTTTCACAGAGGACTTCTCCGGCGCGCGGTCCAACTCGCTTTGCAGGTCGGGCTGGGACAGCTGCTGCAGCATTGGCGCAAGCACCGCGGCCACAAGCGGAACAGGGTAGGCATTTCCGGCCGCCTTCCTGCGCAAGCAGTCCGGGCTGCTTGCCAGCACGTCTTTCTTGAATCCTTGGAGGGTCAACCTCTCCGTGGAATCCAAGAACCTGAAGTACCGCCTTTTGTCGTCGGGCTTGCGCAGGCAGCCAACCGACACCAAGAACAGGTACATACCCGCGGTGGTGAGGGTCGGGACCATGTTCTTCTGGTAAACACGGGCGTACGTTTTTCCGCTCGCCCGATCCGCTGGGAAGCAGATGATGTCTTCGGCAGACAGCTCACCGCTATCCCACTTTTGCAACAGCTCGCGCTCTGCGTCCTTCAAGTTGCGGCGTATGCACGCTGTCACGGAGCTGCGGTTGACAGGAGGCAGGTTTGGCTTCAGAAACCCCTCAAGAGGCATTTCGCCCATGGGTGCCAGGGGGTTTGGAACCTCCCCAAAGCACCTCCGCAAACCACGCAAGAACACCCTTGTTCTCTTTTGCGCCAAGCGGAAGTCCTGTGCACGAAGCACCGCGACTTGCCAGTCGAAGTGCGGCACAGCCCGTCTGACCTCCTCCAACACCACATCCATGAAGGACGGGCCCTGCTTCGTCTTCTCCAGGATGCCACGGACATTTTCCAACACCACAGCATGGAGGCTGCCCATGGTGGCCATGTGCACGCAGTACTTCAGCACGCTTGTGAAAACGTCTGCTCGTGCATCCTGTGCTCCTCCCTTACCTAGAGAGCCCGGATGATCGCCTGGCGATGATCCAGAGCTCGAATGCTTCATGTGATAGCTATTTTGCGGTTCATGGATCATTTATGCTCATGATGTTCTGGATGCTCATGAATGCATAGGATCATAGCTCGCTGTATATACACCCACATATCGAGCAGATGTATGTCGATGTACAGCCATGCAAAATATGACTTTGACTGAGTGTGGCATGCAGCCGCTGTGCTTTTCAAAAAAAAGAAAAAGTGTTTAGGAGGTTTGGTTGGCCCCTAACTGCAAGTTTAGAAAACTCTACAATCCTTATCGCACTTGTGTCGCGACTACTGAAATATCTTTGCTGACAGAAACGAAGTGTGTGCGGATGGGAGCACGAAATCCGGCTGCTTGTCGGCCCGAGAGCGGATCCATGCCATGCCGGATCGGCCTGTCGTGGTCAAGCAAGAAGTGAAACAGGAGCAGCTGCCGAAAGTCCAGAAAACTATCGGCAAACGCTCCGGCCGAAGCGGGAAATCGGGCTGGAAGTCGTGGCGAGAGCGACAAGACCTGCGAAAAAACCTTGAAGAGGATAAGTCCAGGGTCGAGGTGGTGCGGCTTCGAGCCAAAGTAGAGGCGGCAGCTTCTGATTCTATCGTACCTCAAGCTCCCGCAGGTTCGCCGGACGTCGAGGCTGCAGCTTCGGGTTCTATCGTATATCAAGCTCCCACAGGTTTGCCGGACCCGTGGCCTCAAGCTGATCACGAGCCGATCCCACTTGCTTCTTTGGCCGCTCCTGTGGAAAGCTGCACTGTGCGGGATTCAGAGGTTCAAGCAGTTGCCGATAAGAAGGACGTGGACTGTCAGACGCCAGACTGGAGACATCCCAGATCCTACCTGTACGGCTTGCAGGTGATCACAACCCGTCCTCACTACATCAACGGAGTGGCGCCGACAGACGCGCCATCCCCGAACCCCCGAATCAGTAAAAACAGGCACCGTGCTGAGTCTTTGTCGCCTTCGAACAGGCCGGGACGGGTTAGTTTGCTGACCACTTCAGTGAAGCACTGGTAAAACATGCATGGCTTGTCTTCGTAATGCCGTTGCGGATCGGTGTGAATGGTTCGGTGATCCTGTCGTACAGCCGTGCTGCAAGGTGATCAGCTCGACATGTCGCGTGGACGGCATGCTGATGCTTCAAGCCAAAGGTGCCACCACCCATGGGTATTTGCTTCCAGTCTCTTGTACTCCGTGGTCTCGCATTTCACATGTCTGAACATTCTCTGTCGAAAGCAGTTCGTTTTTGCCGAAGCTTTGGTATGTCACGGTTCCAAGGCGAGGGCTGCTGCATACGTGATGCATGGTTGTTAAGTTACAAGTTACAGGTACGAGCTTTCAGATTGAACCCTGGTGCCTCGTGCGATGTCGCATCTAAACACATGTGAGCAGACACACTTTCAACACAGCAACCCACTAACACGTCGTTTGCAACGGTTGCCAGGGCTTTTTTTGCATCCGGCGTGCATGGCAGTCAGTCGCTCGAAGCGCAGCCGCAAGAGGCGGCGCACACTTAAGCAGCGGCAGCAGCAGATCTTCAGTCATGTAACTTCGACAGTGCCGTTTCTGATAACGGCAACCTTGCCATCGCCCATGGCAAAATTGTTCCTTGAGCCAAAGTCAGTTTGAGCCACTTGAGCCGTTTAGGATTAGGGTTTGACTTCTGGCTTTTTCCCTCCTACCTACCAAAGGGTTGGGGGTTTAGGGTTGGGGCTTTTCTGGGGCTGAAATTACAAGATAACATCGACTCCTAATGTATTGATTTTCCCCCTTAAGTGTTGGATACTCTGCCACAAGCTTTCCTTCATTAGCGATAGACACACAAAAGAGCACTAGCACTTGGAGATTCCGCAGGCACAGGATTCCGGGTTGTCAGTTCGCGAGTCTAGCTTGCTAAAGCTTTGGGAACTGGATGCGGGCTACACTGCTTTAAACTGCCAGTCCGATCGATTGTTGAATAGGATTCGGTGAACATTCAGAGCTGGATTGTGACCGATTTTCTTTTAAATTACTTATGATGAAGCTTTGGGGCACCGACAAAGTTTGGGCACATGGTCAGGGATATTATTATAAAGGGTGTGCATAACTAGCCAATCCCAGGCTGCAACTGATGATGTTCGCCGGGCTCCCGTACTCCATTCTGCACATCACCGAGAAAGTGATGGCAAATATGAGTCACACGAGTTTGGCCGCTTGGGTGCAGCTAGTTTCAGTGTACACAGCGGATCGCTGTTCAAACGATGCCTGTCAGTACTCAGGGCCTACACGCCGTGGAGTGTTTTGCTGGTGCAAAGACAATCGCCTCTGCTTTTGCGTGCCCGGGCTAAAGAGTTGGCTTGCATCCAGTGCCGGCTTCCAGTGTCCATGTCATGCATATATGCTACCGAGGGCTGAGGGCCGAGCATCGGCCTCTTTTGAGATGGAGGATTCGCCTATATATGAAAACATCCTCACGGGCCTTGGGTTCAGCTTTGGCTTGGCTTTGATGCTTCGGCTGTTCAAGTGCGCTACTCGCTTGCAAACAATCGCGTCATGTGTTAAAGCTGTTTCCGCCGAAACTAGAATTACGAGAACGATGCTTTCTCAGGTGGGAATGCAGTGGAACGCTCCGGTTTGCAGCAGCTGGGTATGGGTGAGCAGGTCGGAACTCGACACGATCAGTCAAATTAGCTAGATTGTGACCCGAGTTTTGCCCTGAAGGAGCTCATGCAAACGATCCCGTATCGAGCCCCTTGGAGATTCAAGATGCTCAGGGGTGCGAGATGCGAGCCTTGGTTGCACATGGGTCCGGTGAGTGCAGGCATGAATTGTGCATTAAAGTCGTTGGGTTGTGATGGCAGCGTGATCAAGCGCCGACAGCTAGCTGTGAAGTGCCATGTCGGACATCGAATCCGAAGACGCTGCCCAACACCTGTTGGGCTTGAGAGAAGTGGGGGCGCAGCTTGCAATTCGCATGCCGGATGCAATTGAAGAAGCTGTTTGCACAAGTTTGGGAGAGCCCCAGCGGGCCCATCTCATCGAGCCTCTCAAGAACAAGCCGGAACAGGATGTGACCCCCGGCTTAAATTTGTCCCTGGGACCACGAGTGGAGATTGTTGTAGCTGTGTGTGTGTGTGTGGGGTTGTACAGGTTTTGCCGCCGGTGCTTTGAATGTTGATGTAAGGAAGGACCATGAGTGGATGCTCAATGTACTCCTTGAGTTTGAGCAGTTCACGCAGCGGCCCCCATCACCTCTGGAAGCACGGGTGATTTTGGAATCGCTGAATGAGAAGAAGAAGGCTCCAGTGAGTGTATCGGTGTTTGTGTGTGTGTGTGTGTCCGTGTGTTGCCGTGTTCTTCTGCATGATTGCACGTGTGCGTGTGTGGATGAGTCGGGTGAAAGAGGATATGTGATAGGATTGAAAGACAGAGAGAGAGAGAGAGGGGAAACAAAAAGAGCAAGAGCGAGAGAGACAGAGTGAGAGAGATCCAAACACAAAAGAAATGTTTGCGAGTGCACAAGTGTGGGCTTGTGTGCATCAGAGAATGAAGTGTAGATTCTAGCTTTCAGGATAAGAACCGGATGAGTTAGTGATTGAGGTGGTGTGACTGACTGAGTGCGGAGTGGAGTGATGCCTGAGAGTTCTGGTGCCAACACTTTCAAGTGATCACAAAGAGAGCCTGAGCGAGACGTTCCAAGATGCATGCGCAGGGTCTGGCCATACGGGCCTCGGATGGTGTCGTGGCTTGGCTGCCAAGTTTGTTTGTGCCAGGGACCAGCCGTTCACGTAAACCCAATTGAGTGTAATTCATTCTTGTGTCTCCATCAGGACCTGGATACTGAAATGGACGCGCAGATCTACAGAATGAAGCAGCTTTGGAGTAAGCTCAGGAAGATGTGGTCTAACTCCCGCGAAGCATCGAGGACAGATTGGCTCCAGGCCCTCAAAGATCGCATGAAACCGAACCCGAAGGACCAATTGTGTCAGTTGCAAGATTCCGGTCACGACTCGAGACAGCAAGTGAGCATGCGATTCAGTCCGCAAGCCAGGACAAGAAGCCCGAGTGCGCGGACAATCCGAAGGGCTCCGGCGACGGCTGCGCCGAGGGCTCCGGCGACGGCTGCGCCGAGGGCTCCGCCGACGGCTCCGACGACGGATCCGCCGACGGCTCTGATGAGGAGGGCGAGGAAGAGGTTTCCAGCTGTGGTGATGCGATTGTGATGCCGTCGCCGTTGCCTGAGAACAATGACGATGAAGCCGGCGCTCCCCCTGCCAACCAGTCCTCGTCTGAGGACGACGAAGTTTCGTCTCCAGAGTGGGTTGGGTGTTGCCAAAATAGGTTGCAGTTTGGATTTTCTGGGCCTAATCTAGGGACAGATTTGCGAACTGATGTGCCTGTGACAGGTGTCGCGAGCACTGCTGCCACACAGCTCATGCGACAGCGAAGCGACGTTGGTTTTGGGGGCAGATTTGGGCAACGGGAATCAGTTGGCCGAGGTCCTTCCCGACAGCCCGCCTGGCTTTGACTCCGCAGTGCAGGAACTGATGGCGAGCCCGCCGGCGGTTCCGGAAGGAGGCCGATAGAGGGCAGGTGAGTAGGAGTTTGCGTGGAGTTGATGGGTGGGGTGGTTCGGGAGGGCATCTCTCTCCCTGGCTTGCTGCTGCTTTTTTTTTTCTCTCTCTCTCTCTCTCTCTCTCTCTCTCTCTCTCTCTCTCTCTCTCTCTCTCCCTCTCTCTCTCTGTCTTTCTTTCTTTCTCTCACTCCCTCTCCCTCTCCGCTCGCTCTCGCTCTCGCTCTCGCTCTCGCTCTCGCTCTCGCTCTCGCTCTCGCTCTCGCTCTCGCTCTCGCTCTCTCTCTCTCTCTCGCTCTCTCTCTCTCTCTCTCTCTCTCTCTCTCTCTCTCTCTCTCTCTCTCTCGCTCTCTCTCTCTCTCTCTCTAGCTCCAAGGGTTATCGTTGAACATTTCGGGTTTACGGGTTACGGTATAGGGTATAGTATAGTCCCCTTTGTGTGACGCGTTCATGCAGGTGAAAAAGCCAAGCCCGGAGCCAAAAAGAAGAACAAGCGGGGCAAGAAGGGTAAGAAGAGCAAGAAAGCGAAGAAGAACACCGCCATCGTGCCGGCGCCCACTGGTGTTGGTGAGGATGGACCCCGTGCTGGGCCCGCTGACGTTGGTGAGAATGGACCCGTGAACCACCCCCAGCCCCACCTCAAGCGCAAGGGTGTCCTGGCTAAGATGCACATTGCCGGGCACGCACATGAAGCAGTTGCATGTCTCTTGTTGTTTGTCGATCGAGTGAATCATCAAAGGTGCTTTCATCGAGACTTCGGGGTTGGGTGAGGACGACTACAACTGCGACAACCCGGTGAATGCAGAGATCTTGGAGAGCTTCGAGGAATGCTATCGGCCCAACATCAACGTGATTCCCAACAAGCTCAAGCCGGACAGCACCCACCACGGAAAGCACAGCTACACGAAGAGCCTTGGCATGCGAGTCAGGAGATGCACAGTTATGCTTAGCTACAGTTGTCAAAACAACTTTTCTTGTATTCCTGAGGGTGTTCCAAATTCGCGGCGTGACCCACAGAGTCGAGATCCTGTTACGACAACAAGCGTTCAAGCCGAAAACCAATGGCATCAAGGCCGGTTCGAGCCTGGGACAGCATTTGGTCGTGTTTGCATGTGGCCGAGCTAGGTAGATGCCCTGATATGATTGAGTGTGATTTATAAGGATCACATGGAAGAACCAGTCCATGCGAGACGCTTTCAAGAAGCTCGTGGACTATCTGAACTCCGTGCCATGAGCGCTTGGACTATCTGAACTCCGGGCCATGCATGAGCGCAGAGATTTTGAGCCTATCAGGCTTTCAAGGTCGGAAAACAATGAGCCGTCGAGTTAAGTTTCATGCGCTTTGCGAGTAGCTGCCTGCATCAAATCACAAGTCAGCCAGGATCTGTATAATGCTTGTTGATTTGCCAACCAAGAAACTTGATGGTTTCGAGAATGTGCCTCTATTTGATGATCCTCTCGGAGCTCCACCTCCCATGGTTCGTGGAGCAGCCTTCTTTGTCACTTATGGAGACCCACCCGATGTTTGTGTATCTGTGCCATCGATTTACAGTTTACAAGGCATCTGGGCTGCATTATCAAACCCGTGATGGATGATGGGTGTTGTTAGCGGTTGTGGTGCTGGTGGTTTGGGGGATATGTTGGTGCTTGTTTCGGCCTAGACACATAATTGGCTGTGCAAGTTGTCTGGAGATTTAGTTCAGTGTATAAAAAGGTTTGCTGGTTAGGTGTTGAAACTCAGACACAATATGTATGTACATATATATATATACACATAGTAAACAGCTCACGTTGAGTTGTGGTGTAGCTGGGTCCAGCATGTATTTTCGGAGCATTTTAAGCCCTCACAGTCGTCTGAGGTGCACATCTGGTTGGGATCGTATGGGCACGAGAGTCCCTTGGCTTCTTGAATTCATATGCTGCATAACCGATGACTTGTTACCGTTTACTGATACAAGTTCAAAAAGCTACTTGCCGGAAGGCCAGAAACCGATCTGGATCTACAGCAACTACAAGTTCGTTGAGGAGCTCTACCTTCCGCTGCCAAACGGTGTGGAATGGGTCCCCACTGTTTCAAGGCATCGCGGCAAGATGCTACAAGAAAGCATGTGTGTGTGTGTACGTGTGCACAGCATGAACATGTGAATGAATGTTGTGTCTGGGGTGTAAACCGAAAGCTCCCAGCCGAGGACGACCGATGCTTTTGGCACGGAGAAGGTCACAGGTGGCCCGACATTGAAGCAGAGCCAGACCTACCCGAAGCGCTTTGGACGTGCCGTCTACGAAATGTTTCATCGACACGAGGATATGCATGCAGCCTGCAAACACGTGTGATATAAATGTGTCAAGCCCATGCAAACACATTCTGTTCCAGGACAAAATCAAATCTTTGGTAGCCTCCCGGGAGTACTTTGGAAGCATACGCGTGCAGTTCTGTGCGCCCGCTTGATCCTGCTCATGTATTTCAACCAAGGAAAGACCTCAGAGATTACCCGCGATCTCAGATGCGAGACACTGGTCTACATCATGGTCTTCATAGAAGCAGAAACATACAACTACATAAATAGATAAACAAGCACAGTTGCAGACCTTTACAAAACACTCAACTATGAGTTTAGCGGCTGCTTACTAGTATGCGAGAGATGTAGAAGCCACATTGATGCGGATCATGGTCGAAAAGCAATAGGCAAACAGATATAAATAGTAGTACAGGCACAAAGATAGATAGGTAGACAATTGAATGGAGATAGGGAGGCATTCGGGGGGACGTTGATAGATCAGCAGGTGTATGATTGAAGATATTTGCTCGTGGCCGTGTGTTGGTCTCGGGCAACAATAAGTTCGAGATACAGATGTCTGTCTTGCAATAGAAGAAAGAGAGTTGTGCACGCATGTGGGATTGTACCCGGATCACACAGACAGAAGCACATATCAATACATACACACACACACACATATACTTTGACGAACATCTGTATGCACGCATACATCGTGTGTGATACACACACATACCCATTACATTAGGGTGTGCTGATATTTAAGGAGAATCGATCGAAGTATTGTGTTGCTTTCAACCGAAGCATCGGATCCTGGGGTCTATATAGCGGACTAGGCTTATTATGTTTTGGTGCTTATCGCTTTCTCCTGGCCATTATAAGGTCAATCGCTGGGCCAGGGTTTCTCGCTTTATCCTGCGGGGCTTATCGGGTTCATTGGCTTATATGTATGGATCCTACAGATAACACATATATATATATATACATGTGTGTGTACTGCACGCATCTGAGGACCCTGGATGGGCCCGAGCTGCCAATCTGAGACAAGCCGTTATAGCTTTGGCTGCATGATCTGGAGGTGATATGAAGCTGGCCGGATGTAGGTATGTAAATAGAAACACATCAACAACTCTGTGTACTTTCAAGCCCTGAAGTGGATACCTGTGGCCTGCTAAAAGATATGTATATATATATATATAAATATGTCTACATATCTAGCTACGTATCTATATGGAACTCTTTTTTGAAAACCAACAATCTCCAATAATTTATTTAGATTCCAATAAACTATTCAAAGCTCCAATCATGTGCTTTAATCCAATAAACCAATAATTTAGCTAGATTCTACCTATAATCCTTACAACCCAATAAATTATCTAAATTCCGATAAATTATCTAAATTCCAATAAACTACCTAGATTCCATTCAAGTACCCAAATTCCAATAAACTCGCAGGTTCTCCTGCCGTTTCTCGGTTTATCGGGGTGTTTCTGTGTGTCTCGTCGTGTTTGTATGCTTCTCGTGGGTGTCTAGTGGGGTTGGTGTCCATTCGTGGCTGCTTTTTTCGCTGGTCCTGCAATTTTGGGTGTGTTTTGCCAGGTTTTTGTCCAGAACCAGACAACCCGATAAGCCAATAAAAATCCAATAAATTCCCAATAAATTCCAATAAATCTTATCGGTTTATCGGGTTTGAGGGTTGTGTCGGGATCGGCTTGTTTTTTTTTTAAAAAAAAAAGCAAAAAAACGCGTTCGGCTAGAGCCAAACTCAAAACACGAACGACGTGAAACCAATAAACTCCGATAAGCCAATAAATCTTCAAGAATTTTGAACTACTTCCCCTAGATTCCAATAAATTCCCTCTACTTTCTCTGTAATCCAATAAGCCAATACATATTACTGATATTCCAATAAGTATAGTCCAATAAACCAATACATTATCTAAATTCCGATAAATGATCTACATTCCGATAAATGATTACATTACAATAAATGATCTAAATTCTGGTAAACTACTTAAGTTAGCATTCTACTTAAATTTCCTGAATTGCTTCCATCAGCTACTGCCTAAGCTCTATACAGTTTAATATATATATATATATATATATATATATATATGTATATATAAACTGCAGCTATAATATCGAATCCAGATATGTACGGCCTGAACCTGCATGGCCGGTGGCTAGCTGGCTTTAATTGACGTGATCGCGATGCTGTACGCCGAAGCAATAAATCTGGAGGCTGGTTTCAGTTTCCAGTTTGATTGTGCTGATGCATGCAAGCAGTATACGTACGGCTGCATGATCCAATGTATCCTGTTGCGAAGCATTTTTGATCTGAGGCCTAGCTACGTGTGCTAGCTTTTGTGTGCTGTATGAAACCCAAGCGCCGGTGCATGACGAAGACATCGGCAGCAGCGGCAGCGAAGACCCCTCCCCGTGTCAAGAAAGTCACGGCCCAGAAGCTGAAGAAGGAAAAATCCCGACAGGACGCCAAGCGAAAGGCGGCAGCGAGTGCAGAGCCCCCAAAGAAGTCTGTGTTGAAGAAGAGGAGCAAGAGTGACGAAGAAGCCCGTGCTGAGAGCCCCGCCCGTGTATCCTTCGACGACAAGCCTGAGGTTGTTGTGACTACCCCACCCAGGACGACCCGACCCCGCAAGGATCCCGAGCCCGTGCACTCACCCCGGATGTCTTTGGATAAAGCCAAAGACATCCTCGACGAAATGTGTGGTCAGAGTGAGGAGGCTCCGGAAAGTTCTTCGGAGGCTTGAGATTTGAATGCAAGATCATGTGCTTGTGCAAGTATGTACGTATGTATGTACGTGTGGGTGTGCATTGCATATTCATGTTCCATTTGCGTGAGTTCTTGCACAGGGAGCAGAGGCAAGCGAAGATGAGGAGGGGCACTCGAGTGCTGATGAAAACGAGTCGGCCGAATCCGAAGCGAGCGGAAACGAAGATGCCGGCAACAGCGGCAGTGAAGGCAGTGAGGAGGCCTCCGCCGAGGAAGTGGACGAGGAGGGTCAAGACGACTCTCCTGCGGGTTCAGACGAGGAGCCCCAGGAAGGCTCTGAGCCAGAGGAGCTCAGCTCAGAAGGGGAATGCCAAGCAGACTCAGCCGATGCCGGCAGCAGTGACGAAGAGCCGGCGCCGGTGACGCCGCCCGTGAAGAAAGCATCTAAGAAGGCAAAGCAGGTTGATGAGAAGAAGAACAAGGAAAGCCGAAAGGACAAAGGCAAGGAGAAGCGAGGCAGGGAGGAGGAAAAAAAGGTTCCCAAGGAGAAAAAGCAGAAGCGAAGCAGCCCGAAGAGAGAAGTTTCACAGGGTTCCGATACCCGGTCAAAGGCCCCGAAGAAGCAGAAGCCAAGCAGCCCGGAGAGAGAAGTTTCACAGGGCTCCAGGGTTAAGAAGAGCAGCAAGAGCAAAGCCACAAAGGACAAGGACAGCAAGGCGGGCCCGGTTCGGAAAGCTTTGCGCCAGGCTGAGGCAAAACTAGAGAAATACAACAGCAACACCCATCACACAGAGTGGCTGAGATACAACCGCTGGATTCAGAATAAGAAGCGGTTCCCTGCAGCCTTGGCGGGTCGAATCACGGACGAGGATGGTCGCAAACGGTTGTTTGCGGATTACGTACAGCTCGGCGGAGATCCCACAGAGATTATGCTGAGGCATGAACAGCAGCTGCGGGAGGCGCAACGTTCGAGAATCCGCTATGGCTTCCGAGGCGACAAATGGATCAGAGATACTCACGGCGATGTGAAAGGAGAAAAAATTATGGCACGGAAGAAATCGCAAGGCTTGAAGCCTGACTATATAATGGCACGAGGGTGGAGAGGTAGCGAGAGAAAGAGAGAGAGAGAGAGAGAGAGAGAGAGAGAGAGAGAGAGAGAGAGAGAGAGAGAGAGAGAGAGAGAGAGAGTGTGTGTGTGTGTGTGTGTGCATGAGCAAGTGCAAGTGCTGACGAGCCGCTGTGACATGGTATGTGTGTGTGTGTGTGCGAGCTTTGGGTTCATGTCTAGGTTATTCAACACTTGTGTGTGTGTGTGTGTGTGGGGGGCGGCGGGGTGTTTGTGTCTGCTAGTGTGGTTGCTCCCTTACTATGAACATCTTTTCCGTGAGCGGGAGGTCGTGGCTAGGCAGTCCTTTCATCCTCTGGTTTGTGAAAGCGGTGCTTGCATGTCTAGTGTAGGTGCAGTAATCTTCCGTTTTCTTGTTTGTGCAGAAACAATAAGGACGATTGCCGATCCGGAGTCACCGGAGGACTCTCTATACTTTGTATTCATCGAATTTAACATCGATGACATTCGCGAGCTTCAAAAGATTACCAAGTTGGAAATACGGGGAGAGATAGACGAGACTATGTTGCAGGCTTTCACTCAGGCCGGTACTGTTTTCTGCAATGATGTATGATCTATTGGCTATTGATTAAACTACGTATGCCCCCGGGAAGGCCGGAGGTGTGCTGGACCCCAACAAGCAGCTCGCTCTGGGCAGTGGGATATCGCAGGAGACGATGACGAAAGCTTTGCAGATGACGGGCGGAGTCAGCAGCACAGCACAGAAAACGAAGCCAGGGAAGAAGAACACTTCTGACGCAAGCAAAGCCAACAAGGTGGGGCACCACAGCAAGCTCAAGCCAAAGCCATTTTAATTCTGCTTGTGTTCGAACCCATTGAGGTGGTGCCGGATACCCCGCTCGAGAAGGCTAAGATTTTGCTGGGCACTGTGCTCAAAGACAAGAACTGCTGCAGGCGGTTAGAGAAGCTTGTCAGGACCCATGCAAACATGTGTTTATCTTCTGTGAACACGCCTTCAGGGACTACGCCTTCAAGCTGAAGCCGTTGAAATTGTCGCAAACGTTGATCGAACAGCTCGTGGCACTGGAGAAGTGCTTTTCTGAGAAGGCCGTTTTGTATTTGTGTTGGCAGTACATGATCTGTTATTCCAGTGACACATGAAGTTTTATTTCTTGTTCAGGCCGGGCACCTGCAGAGTCTGGTGTCGGCCAAAAAGGACAAGAACAAGCACTACAAGGAAATCACGGAGGAGGCGAGAAGCATTCATATCTCCAGCCATATTACATCAGTAGTTCCTGGTGCCAGATCAACAAGCTCAAGGAGCAGGCAAAGGAGCGCATCGAGCTGGCAAAGGCCCTTATCCGTGCAAGCGAAAAGGGAGGCAAAAATCCCGAAAAGGCCAAGCCGGTTGATGGGGATGAGGCTTCCAAGAAGACAAAGAATAAGAAACGCTAGGTAACTAGGAGTAGAACGTGACGCCGACCGGATTTGCATCACTGCGCGGGAATGATAGCCTCAGGTATATAGGATACCTAGAGTATTTGCAAAGGGCTGCATGATACAGTGTATTTTCGCGTTTGTCGCGTGCATGCACGCAAAGACGCAGTGCTGCAACATCTAGCTAGAAGCTGTGGCCTTAGGACGTCTGCGTGCTGCTGCATGGCATACACTGTAGAGTTGCTGACTATGTCCTGTTATATATATGGGATATAACGCACTTAGCATTTAGATGGGCAGTTGATTCAACATATGCGATTGTTGTTGTGGTTGGCGCAACTTGTAGATCAGTGTTGTGTGGCAGCGGTGTGACGGTGGCTTTTCACAGCATTTCGTCGGGTGTTCGCTTCGTGCCGTGCCGCTTCAAAAAAGGTCTCGTGTTGTGATGCTTATGTGAGCATACACTAGTGTGCGTGGCACTGCAGCGTAGATTCTTGCATTGTGCTGCGTCAACCCTCGCAGGGCGAGATCTCGCTCTCGGTCGCGGGGGCTATGTTCAGAGGAAGCGCGGCTACGTAACTTCGATGGCACATAAATTTTCCTTTTTGTGGTCTGTTGACCATGTGTATCTGCAGTGGCAAAATCAAGGCAGCGGTGGTTTTTTCTGTGATTCAACTACGGGTGCACCGAAGCTCAGTGGATGCTTAACTGCACATAAAGTTTGTTTGCACTTGGCATAAAGACGTTTTTTTAGCATGAGGATTGCGGGTGTTCTTACCCTTGAGGTCGGGCTATGTTGGCTTTTTCGAGCCATTCAGCTCACCGAATTCTACGTGAAATTTGCAGCGGAGTGCCTCGGTTGACAATTCTATCAAGCCTAATAGGAATCGAACACGTCCGTTTAAAACCGTTCGCAAACCTAGAAGCTGGCGGCTTCTGCCGGAGTTCGACAAGCGAAAGACCTTCTTCAAGACGGGTGCACATGCCCTCTGGCTACTGTTCTGGCTGGCTTCTCCGAAGGACACGAAGAACGAAGCTTCCAAAGGTTTCTGGGGTCGTTTGTTGTGTGTGATTCCGGTCGTCTTTTTACAAATAGGACTATCATAAATAAAACAGTGTGGGTTGCTTCGGGATGCTTCGGGAACAAAATTTGCAGGTGGTATTCAACCATCGCTGAGATTCCGGAAGGTTGGGTGGGACTTCCTTTGCGTGTTTCTGAGAAAGATGGGACCGCGGTGGACGAGGTTCGTGACACTGCTATAACCTGGCCCTGGGATGTGCTGAACTGGCTACATCGTAACGACAAGCTTTTTCAGTGGGCATCTAACGATCCCAACCCTGACAAGGTCCAGGCAATGAACACCGAATATTGGACTCGGCTGGGTAATGAAGAATCCGTCAAGCTTCTAGACCTCAAGGACCCTGCGACGACATTTCCAATTTTTTGGCACGCCGATGGTGTGCGAGTCTACAAACATCAGAAGTGCTGGGTATACTCGTATTCCTGCGCATTGAAGAAAGGCCCTTCCTTGTCCTCCAAGCTCCTGCTTTTGCTTGTGCGAGAAACACTTCTAGTGAAACCGCGGACACACGACCGGATCGGGGAGGTGGTGGGCTGGATACAACGTGTTCTTCAGAGTGGGAAATATCCGGACAAAGACATAAACGGCCAGTCCTGGCCAATCGGTTCTCGAGAAGAAGGGCTTGCCAACCTTGAGTTTGCTGGGGGTTACAAGTTTGCCTTCAGCGCTTTCAAAGGAGACTGGGAAGCACGTGTGTTGATACACAAATTGCAGCGGAGCTATAACCACACCAACATTTGTGAACATTGCCCTGCGTGCAAGTCAAACAACGCCTTCAACTATCGCAATTTCTCGCCCGATGCAGCTTATTTGGATGTTAGCTTCACGCACGCGCAGTACCTTCTCATGACCCCGCCGGAGTTCCATTCGAGCTGGTTGAACGTTCCCGGCTGGACGAAGGACAGAAACCTGGAGGAGCCGCTGAGGTTTGTAGGATCGCGTGATGTCAAAGAAACTTTAGTTTGTATGTTCCCGGGTTTTTGTTTCGATATTGGTCTGTGTTCGTTGCATTTTTCAAACCAAACTCAATGTCAGAAGGATCTTCTACATGTTTTGCACCAGGGTGTGGCATGCTTGGTGGTGCCAGGGCTGGTGTGCGCGCATATCGAAGCAAAGCTCGGGGACGGCATCAGGCTACAAGACTTGGGCCACGAGCTGGAAAACCGTGTTTGGAAACACTACAAAGCCTGGTGCCGCAAGACCAAGGTGGCTGGTTGCGGTCACCGTTTCAACTTGACGCGGTTTGGGCGCGAGCAATGGGGATATTATCCGGAATTGCATTCATGCTACAAAGCTTATACCGTGAAGATGCTGATATACTGGGTGTATGCTTTCCTTTGCGATGAAGACCAAAATGTACCCAACAGTGGGAACCGACTGAGGTTGTCCTATGCACTGGCAAAGACGCAATGGCTCTTCGATCGAAGTGGTCCGTTTTTGAACAGACAGGTGAAGGATGAGGCCGTGCACTTGGGAATGGCTTTTCTTCTGTTGTACCAAAGCATGGCCGTGGAAAATATTCCGCAACATAAAAAAAACTGGAAAATCGTTCCAAAGTTCCACAGCTTCCTTCACCTGCTGCAGTACATCAAGCGAACTTCCCGAAACCCGAGGCTCGCTGGGATAGCAAATGGGGTTAAGGCTTCAGATTTTAACATATTTTCGAATGGGTTTGCCCGAAAGTCTTGGGCCCGGGGGGTTGTTTTGAACATAACGTAGTGGGTATTGCGAGACCAATAGGAGAATTCTAACAATCAAATCGAGGAGAAAATAGCTTCAGTTAATCCCTGGGCGCAGGTGGGAGCACTGCTATCAAGACGAGGACTTGATGAAACAGATCGGCAACATTGCATCGTCGACCCATCCATTCACTATGGATAAAGTCACGTGCAACCGCTACAGAGCGCTGTTGGAGTTCGGAGACGTTTTCTGAGTGCTGAAGCAAGAAACGAGGGTGACTGTAACTCACGACTAGGTGTGGAACATTAGCCTGTGATTTCTTCGTAACATAGTAAAGAAAGTTTCCAAGTGGTACGTCCGGTAGCTCTTAGAGCAACTCGTCTCGAGGGGTTGCGAAAGGTTTCGAGCTCGGAGTTGTTTCTTGGGATGTTAGTTAGAGGCCCTGGAGCTACTGCCAAACATTCGAGTAAGGAAGCTGCTACCCGAACACGGAAATCCCACAAGTAATCCCAAAGACTTCAAGCCACCGCTACTCGTTATTTGATGGGCTTTGGAATTTCAGCGCGATCCCTGAAGCAGCAAGTTAGCAGTTAGCGCTACGAGTTTGAGCGAGGCATGGGGATCTCCAAAAGCCCGAGAACTAGACCAAAGTTTGAGACACATATTCAAGGAGGCAATCTTTAGCTGGAAGCTTGGTGCAATTTATCAACTTCCAAAAGCATCAGCCCGAATTACACATACCGCCCGGACGTTCCCGTAGATTTCGAAGCTTATTTCACACCCTGTCCCAGTACGAAGCTTTGGCACAATCCTTGACAAACCCAAACCCGGCCACCCCAGCCTAAAGCACTGAACTCTAGTCTAAACCGTTCCGCACGCCAGAACTCGAGGAAGCTAGGCCCTAAACTCAAAAACCACTCACTGTTTAGAGCCCTTAAACACAGTTCTAAATTAGATTTGGAATACGGAGCTAACCCCGAACCCAGCCTCGATCCGCCTTGAACCCGACAAGCCCAAATGCCCTGACCAGAACATTAATAAGGCCTAGACACCACTCAATCTCAACACAACCCTCCAACTTGCAAGGCTCACCACAGTAAGGCCGACTGCTATGGCTAATAGTCGAATTCCTAAACCTTCAAGCTTTCGTGTGCTCGACCCAAGCCCTACACCCCTTGACTCTAAAGCCCTCAGGTCCGTACCCTAAACCCCTAAGCCTTAAACAGCCTTAAACCAGAACCCTAACACTGGCTCGAAAGGCTCAAAATTTCTCGAGTGTGGTCTATGAAAAAATGCAACCAACCTTTCTTCAGGAATATACGAAATATCATATAGTCCTGAAGAAATTGCATTGTCAGCTCAAGCGCTCTGCACGTATGTTTTTTTTGCAGGGTTTGCTCTGTTGCTTCCCAAGCTACAGCCACTGCACCACTTATGCTTCGAGAAATATAGAAGCCAGGAGCACAGCAACATTGGTAGCTGAGCATGCACATCTCGGTTGGATTGTAACTGACCTATAAGGCGATCCCCTTAAGGAGACTCATGGACAAACTGTTGGCTGACTTCGATTGCCTTCTTAAACATTGACGCTTCTCCTATGAGCGAGCGTGAAAGAGCCTGCGCGCGCCCGGCGCGCGCAGGCGTGCGCGCGCCTGGCGCGCGCGCGCGCCAGCTGGAAGCGTGAACCAGCGGGATATAGTCCACGCTAATCTAGGTGCGCCAGCTGGAAGCGTGAACAGCGGGATCTACTCCACGCTAATCTAGGCAATTTCATGCTGTCCATCCCTGCCCCACTTTTGTTTGCCAACAATTGGTTGCCGGTGAATTTCTTAATGCCGGCATATAACTTCCTCGTGTCTTTTGCATATTATGGCAAGCGTTTGTACGCCCGCCCCATTTGCCACTAGCTGAGTGCACACGGCTTTTGCTCACCCGGCTCGCTTTTAGCCCGCTTTCAAGCATTGTGGTGCCATACCATGCGTGTCTTGATCGGTATATCTGTATAGTCCACATGGATCATCCAATATGACGGATGCTTCTTGTAACATGGATGCTTACGCAGCAAGCATCCAGTAAATAGGATCATTTAATGCTTGCCCAGCGATCATCCGGGCTCTCTAGGTAAGGCCATTGCCAGCCCATGGCGGGCAAGGGGGTCCTGACACAAGCAGGTCGCAGGGCAAGCCTCTGCTGTACAAGTGCTTTGTCAGGTCTCCTTCGACCTGCCCTAGGTGCAGTTCGCAACTTGCACCCAAGTGGTTCCGCAAGTGAGCTTCATACCGACTTTCCAAGTCATATACATTGACTGCTGAGTATGAAACTCCCAGGCTCTGCAAGGCATAGCCACACCCATCGATACCTACACACGGCATCGAAACCACAAGTGGCCGGTGCACGCTGACTTGCGGAAGCAGGGAGGCCCAGTCGTTGGGCTCTGGGAAGCCGCTGAGGTCACGCACCTCCTCTGCTGGCGGCTGCGCGCACGCCGGTCTTTTGCTGCTGATTGCAGCAGCCGGGCGCTTAGCTGGACGCTTCATATCCTCACCGGGGCCGAGCCTCCAGTGCCCTATATATGAAGGGTTGCTGTCAGGGGCAGTCCTCCTGCTTGCTGCTTCGCCTGCCTTCAGCACAGCGAAGGCAGGCAAGAGTCTCTGCTTTGCTGCCTGAGCCGGGCCGGCCGGCTTGTTTGAGCCCAAAAGACCGTTGATTCAAAAATGTAAAAGCAAACCCTGCAAGATCAACTCACTCGCTTGCATTGGCTGTATAGCCAAGGGTTTCTGGGGAGGTGGGTTTAGGAGCTTGCAAAAGTTTGGTGCACCTTTTCCTTGCTATGCGCTTTCCCTGCAGACGCCATGTCACAAACAGGAATTGCTGTCTATATGCCATTCTTGTCAAGCATGCAGCAAAAAGGCTCGTCTGCATGCGTTTTGAAAGCGAAAACGCGGCAGACTTGCACACGGAAGGGTCTAGCCTCCTCAGGTCGCACACTTCTTGCTCACTCCAAGGAAGGCACTGCTGCCGGTGGAGCATGCAGCAGAAGGGCACCGCCAAAGGCTGCAACACTCTTGCCTAGCTCTTGCACCGTTCTGAAGCAAAAGTCCAAGCGAGTCGCTTGGTCGGCGACCTGGCTTCTCAAAAGATCCCCCTCGGCCCGTTCCTTTGCTAGCATCTTTTCCAGCTCCTGGATTTGCTTCTGGAGAGCTTTGTTCTTAAGCTCAAGCTGGAACACCGCTGGGTCAACCTCAGGACAGCTATCGGTGTCGAGAGTGTCTGGGAGGATCTTTCGGGACAAACGCCGGATCTTGGGCCTCCGCTCCGCGACAGCGTTGTCGCCTTCTTGTCCTTCCATGGGGCCAAGCCTCCAGTTGCAGGGGCAAGCCTCCTGTGTCTAGTTGGGACTTAGCCTCCTGTGGCACACCTGCCCAAAACTATATAGCTGAGGAGCCCATGCAAGCAGGAATCAGCAGACATCAACCGATTCCAGAAAGCTCATGACAGAAGAACCTATCACTGCCTATATACATTTTCATCAACACACATGCCCTGCTCAACTGGCACGGATCTGGTATCCCCCTTTTTTCTCCGCAAAAGGGGCAAGCGGCAGATTCTATCTCCTGCGGGAGAGCCTCGCAGGATGAAAGCTGGTTTGGAAATGTCATCATATATATATATATATATATATATGAGCCATTTCCTTCGGGACCTTTTAAAGATCCTATATGCCGTTGCGTGTGCAGGCGAGCCTCGTGTATAGGGACCTTTTTGCAGATCCTATTCCGTGCAGCATAGCAGCTGCCATTAATCTTCGGGACCTTTTACAGATCCTATTCCGGGCTGCTGTTTTGCAGCAACACACGTGCAGGTCAGCCTTGCAGCATGTTCATGCGTGGGCATCAGAGCAGCACCCATCCCTCTGGCACGTCGTCGCCCAAGGCGCGGATGAAGGTGAACTGGCCCACATACATGATCGCACGGGCACCATCCGGAGTCCGAAACACCTGGTGCCCGTGAACCCGGCCAGTGAGCTCACGAAATTGCAGCTCTGGATGCCGACGTACGCCCTGATCCGGGCAACATGCAAAGTCCATCAAAGTGATGCAATTTGCGTTGTCCCGGACGTCGAAGGACCAAAAACCTTGTTGAGCATAGGCCCTTCTGTTGGTCCGGGTTCGACGACGGAAGAAGACGTGGCCCAAATTTTGCCCGTCGTGGCGCAAAATGAGCCACTCATCATTCCGCCCCAGGTGACGCATGTCCTGGTACTTGAACAGGCTGTACGTGTGCATCCTTCTGTTCGCAGGGACGAAGCCTCTGCTGCAAGTTCCGCAGTGCCAGGGTGATGCCTCTGGCAAACAGGACAGGTCGCAGGTAAGCCAGGGCGATGCCTCTGGAAAGCAAAGTCTATAGTGGTTTGAGCAGAAGCGCCGGTTCCACAAGCATGCCTGCACATGAGAAGAGACAACAAGGTTTTTAGGGTTTAGGGCTTCAGGGGGCTGCATGGGTTATAATTATATATGACAAAGCTTTATATATATATATATATATACACACATAAGGTTTTGTCAGTATATATAATTAGCATATATATATATATATATATATATATATATATATTCGCAAGAAGTGGCGAATGGTGTTTTCGCTTTCACAAGCCCCAAACCGGCATTTCCTTTGTGTATATATATATATATATATATATATATATATATATAGAAATAAGAATATATATAAATTCGCACCTGGTTGCGAATTGTGTTTTTTGATGGGGTCCATGGTCAGAGCACCCCCTGCCCATGGATTCCATCCAGGCTCCCAGAGCCCCCAGAGCAAAGCTGCATTTCCTTATATATATATATATATATATATATATGTCTATATATATATATAGAGAAAACAACCAATTCGCACCTGGTTGCGAATTGGTTGTTTTCCCATGGATTTCACGGGCTCATGCATTTCCTCCAAAAAAACCTATACATCCGCATCTGGGTGCGAATTGTGTTTTCTCATGGTATGTATATATATATATATACATATATACATATATATATATATATATATATATATATGCCCCAAACCTGCATTCCCTTTAGGAAAAACCAATTGGGAAGTTGGTTTGGGGGAGTGACCTCAAACTCAGCAGTTCCGGGTGGTGAGCGGGCAGGGGCTGGGGCGGTCAGGGTGGGGAGGGGGACGGGGCCAGGGGGGGCGGGGGACGGGGGATGGGGGGGTCCCGCAACGGCCCGGACGGGGTCAGGTGGGGCGGGGACGGGATGGGGGGGTGGGGCGACCCCCAAATCCCCCAACGGTCGGGACGGGGTCAGGTGGGGCGGGGGAAGGGGGATGGGGGGGTGGGGGGGTGGGGCGGCCCCGACCAACCGGACCCCAAAACCCGCGGTAGGGGGGGCGGGGGACGGGTGGGGCCCCGACCCGGCCCGACGACCCCAAAATCCCGCGACACGCCCGCGACACGCCCGCGACACGCCCGCGACGCGCCCGCGACGCGCCCGCGACGCGCCCGCGCGCGCCGTGACGCGCCCGTGACGCGCCCGCCGCCGCGCGCCCGCGACGCGCCCGCGACGCCGCCGGGACACGCCCGCGACACGTTTTTTTTTTTTTTTTGGTATTTTTTTTTGTTGATTTTTTGTCCTGATTTTTTTTTTACATCCCTATTTTTTTCTCGGATATTGGGTGGGGTCGGCCGGGTTCTTTCGTGGCTCGTTCCTCCACATCTGTGCCAATTTGTAAGGGTTGGGGGTTGTGGACTTATCCTATTAATCGTATGTATATATATATATATATAAACCCTAAACCCTAAACCCTAACCCCTAAACCCTAACCCCTAAACCCTAACCCCTTATAACCCCTAAACCCTAACCCCTAAACCCTAACCCCTGCACGGCAAACAGGAAGCCTTTCTTCACTGAGATTCTCCCCGTCGAATCGCGTCTCACAGACTATGGTCTCCCTGTCGCCTTGGGGCCCCCTTGAAAAGCTTTAGGGGTTTTGGGCTTATAGGGTTTCAGGCAGTGTCCCTTGAAGCTTGCAAAGTCTTTCGAAAAGCAGAGGGCCCCAAGACCTCAAAATATTTCTGCTGGGCCAGCCTCAGCAGAAACATCCCGGGCAGATGGCCTCAGGGATGCTTGAAGGAACGAAGAGCCCTGCACAAGACGTGCAACCCCGGGTAAACCTCAGGGAGGGCAGCTCTTCTAGCAAAACTGTTTTCAGCTGGCCTGCTCCTTGAAGGCAGCTGCCTGGTCGACCTGGCCTTTGATGCGGTTCAGATTGTCCTGCATCGCGGCCGTCGTCTCCTTCGCCTCTTGCATAAGATCCTCGGCGTGGCCTTTCTTGGCGAGGACGACTATCTCAAGCTTTCGCACCAACTTGGTGGCCTCACTCACACAAGTGCCGGCTGCGGTGGTCACGTAGCCAGGGATCATTTCCACGTACTCAGTCTGGGCCTTGTCGATGAGGTCCAAGAGCATCAACCTCTTGGAGTTGAGGCTCTCGGCTGCCGCAGACAACTTCTTCAGCAGCGGGGCCTTTATGGTGGGAAGTTCCTCACCATTGCCCTTCTGGCCCTTTTTGGGCTTCTTGTGCGAGCTCGACCCAGGCCCAGCAGAAGCCTTGCCTGCAGCAGGGTCCTCCGGCGGGTCATCCTCGCCGAGGAGGTTGACCTGCGCTTTGCGCTTGTTGCAGGTCCCCTGGACGATCTTGTCTTGCGCAGTCCGGGTGTACTGCACATCTTCGTAAAGATAGCATCCACGGACATGGTCCCAAAATTTGTATGTCTTTTCTTTGATGCTCTCCAGCTGGCTGGGGCGGTCTGCGTATTTCTTCTCCAGATCCACCAAGTCCAAGAACTCTCCAGTTCCCGCGAAGGTCAGCTCCGTCGTGCTCTGCTTCCAGTCTGTCACGACTTGCTGCAAGGCCAACCGCAGGTCTTCACCTCTGAGGTCCCCGTGGTCTTTGTAGAAGTTTTCCACCTTGTTGCCCGGAACCTGCGTGAAGTCCTGCACCAAAGCTCCGTGGTTCTTTTGCAGCCGCTGCACAGCAGAGCGCAGGTTGTGGCAGCTTTTGCAGCGCCGCGACTCCTTGCGCTTGGTGGTCTGCCGGTTGACGACCACCGTGTTCTCCACGTCCACTATGCGGTGGCACGTCGTACAGCGCAGGCTCTCCTCATCGTCCTCTGCAGCCGTCAGCTGCTGCTCTTTTGCAGACGCAGCCTCAGGGTTTTCCTCTTGCTTTGCGACCTGCAGGGCTTCAGGAGGCTGCACCGTCACCTGCAAGTTTGCCGCTTCAGCCGGCAACTGTGCGAGGGGCTCCTCCGCACTCGGCTTCTCAGCAGTGGAGGCCATGCCTTCCAACAAGGTGAGCCTTTGCAAAAACAAAAGAAGCACAAGGGCAACCCTCTGTGCTCACTCCTAAAAGCTTTCTGTTTTGAGATAGACAACGCAGCGGATAAATACACTTTCACAAGCATGGCTATACTATAGCTTGGGAAAATGCAGAAAGGGTGTGGTTTGTCTGGGGCTCAAGGACTATAGATCCTTCTGTGTGCTGCTACAACTGTTGAACTCTCTGTGTTTTTTCCGTGGCAGCATGGTCGTGACAGGAAGCTCGGCTTGCGCAGACGTTCATACCATGCAACCACATCCAGGGTACACTTTCACGTTGCCGGTCGAAAGAATCGTGTATGGGACGGCTACCTGCATTTGTGCCAGCAAAGGAAAGAATATACATATATATAGATATGTGGTAGCACTATTACATACCAAATTAAACTGTAATTCCCTATAATTTTCATAAAGGGACCTATACACATAAGCCGCCAGGAGGCCGTTTCATCACAGACCTCATATAGGCATGCCTTGCCCGCCGCCAAGAAAACATTCCCTTCCAGCTGTTCATGCATGGAGCATTTGGCCAGGAACACCCGGTCTCCAGGGCGCCGAAGCACTTCCAAGCAACGCCCAACTTGAAGGATGAAAGCGTTGCCAGGGCACCACAACACATCCCCTGCAGAGAATGACCCAGTCTTCGTCCTCATCCTCAGAAGACATGATATGCTGTATTATATAGACTGAAAGAGCGGTGTTTTCAACAACAGAGCATATTAATATACTGGACACAGAAGTTCCTAGATTCTGCCAGGCATCTCTGTAGAGGACCGCAAAGCCACTGCATCTGGGACGAACGGCGCGACATAGGCCAGATCTTGCGCAGGGGCCTCCATCACCGGCCCTGCTAGCGACACAGGATCGAGGGCCGCTTGCTCCATGCTCCGCAAATCCTCTGCCAAAGTTCGAAGGCAGAGATTGTCGTGCGCAGCATGAGCCTCCACAGCATATCGCGCAGCAAGGGCCTTGACCTTCTTGTGTTTCCTCTCCGTTGCGAAGCAGTTCAGGTTGCCGAATCTCCGGATGCAATCCGGAACATGAAATAGATAGTGGAACTTTGGCTTGGCAGCATATGGATATATCTCGCGGCAGATCTCAGCGTGCTCAGCAATGCAGAGCGTCAGCTCCGAAAGATGCAGCTTTGCCCGATCTCCAAGCCGGAGTATCTCCAAAATCCGAGCCAGCACTTCCAAACAGCGTTGGTGCTGCGGAAGGATCCCCGTCGAGGCCAAAACCTCCACCTGGAAACCATGCACGCAACGCACAGCTGTCAGCATTTCTCCAGCGAAGGCCCTCATATGAGATTCTATCTCCTGCCTGACCGAGGCAGAAATTCAGAAAAGCAAGGATTTCTGGTGCTAGAAAGAGGAAAACGGTTTATCTGTATACTGTCTTTATAATTCAAAACACAAAACATGGTTTCCAATGTGTGGCGGAGTTCACTCGTTGTGAGAAGAAGTTCGGCGGCAAGCGGTGTTGGGATCTCGGCCATACCCATGCACGTGCAAAGTCATCTAAAGTCTTGAGCGGTATGCCTTCTGCCACCAGTGCGCAGCAATAGCCATTCAAGTGGTATTGCCCAACCCCGCCGCTTGCAACCAAGATGTGCATCCAGTCCCAGCAGGTGTGAGCAATGGGGTTGATGCGACCAAGCCATCTTGCTTGCCAGAGGATTCCAGAAGGTGTATACGTAAGTCCAAACACCTGACCAAGCTTTTTGCGCTCGCCGGCGGTTGCGGCAGATTGCACTCTGGAAACCATGGCCTGGAACGTGGCCTCTGTATGTGCCACGAATTTGCTCGGCTGGCAACAAGAGGTATGCACCAACCACCCATTCGGCGGCACTTCTTCGGGGCTGCAATGGCCGACAAGGTTCTGGCATTGGAAACAAGGCTTGCTGCCTGAGGCGCCTTTGAGGCACCAGACTTCCTTGATTGCTTTCTCATCTGCCAACAGCGGGCCCATTCGTGCTCTGAACACGAAAGAGCCTTCGCTGCATGTGCAGTGAACGCCCTCAAGGAAGTTTCCCGTCACAGGCAGCTCTGTTGTTCCAAAGAACATCTCCAGAACCTTGGCATAAAGCCATGACAGGCCGCCAGGAGTTTTGTCGAGCTGTTTGGTCGGACAGCTCAACACATGCCACCAGCCGCAGTCTTGGGATCTGACAAAGCCAGGGAGCTGCAGAATCGACCAATACACGCACATCTGCTCCCTGGAAGCATCTCCCACACGCAGCACATTCCCAGGCGTGGCCCCATCTGCATAGAAAACCAGACTTGGCACCTCGGAGCTCTGCATCAGGCCCTTGAGGAGATCGCCAAATTCTGGCCTCTCGGCCGTTAAGCGACACAGCAGGGCCAGGGGATTGGCAGCATAAACCGTGGCAGGTGCTCCCTTGCCACTTTTGTCTGGCTGCGGCATATCAAAAGATAGAAGAACCGGGCCATGGAGAGTGCCTTCATTTGCAGCGCAGGCCTCTTCCATATCTTTCCTTTGCCGTCGCCTCTTTGTGCGATGAGACTCATCCTGCCCCTCCTCTGCATGCCGCGCTTCTAATCGGGCAGCAGCTGCGAAAGACACGGTGGCCTCCAGCTTATGTAGCCGAGCCCGTGGCTTCTGCAAAGGCCTCATGAGGGGCAATTCCTTCTCCAAGTTGCAGCGGGGCTTTTCCTCCGCGCACGATCATGTGTCATCACATATATGATGCATGGCCATCCCATATATGATGCATGGCCATCCTTGCATCCCACCAGAAGCATGCATCCGGGCAAGCCTCGGATGCATTAAAACTTGAGCTCGTGCCCAAAACCAGCTGCGGAAAGAAGCACGGTAATCTTGAATGCTGACAGTTGCAGACACAGGCTCCCGAAAGATTCAAGGTTTAGGCATGGTTTTCAGACTCTATATATATACATATATATATATAGATAGATAGATACATAGATATACAGGGATAAAGGTTTCGACTCGGGGTTTCGTCTCTCTCACCACATATATATATATATATAGTATAAAGACAGATAGACAGATAAATAGATAGATAGGCTTCTCTGGTTTAGGGATTGGGATATCGGGTTTAGGGCTCAGGGTGCAGGGTTGCTTTTTCCAGGATATATGAAGGGAAACCACGTGGAAGCTACACTTTTTTTTCCTGCAAGTTCCAACCTTGCTTCTGTCGTGTGCCCAACGGAACCCTGGTCTGGCTTGTGTTGCGTGTGTGTGTGTGTGTGTTTGTAGAGTTTTTTTGTGCTTTGGTTCCAGTACAGTGACCATGGTTCCCTTGGACGTTTTGGTGTCAAAACTTGGCTACGGTACGTTTTCGAGCGTGGCAAACCACACTCTGCCAGATCAGGTCTCAGAAGCGCGCATATAGCCACGCTGTGCCAGATCAATTCGATCTCCGAGCAGCAGGGATTCCTTGCATGCTCTTTTTTTTACGGTGGGAAAGCCTCACCAAGTTCGCACACTTCGGGCTCAGCGACTGTGGGCAGCTCCTCTTTGCAGCGCTTGGCCGGTGGCGTAGCTGCCTGCTCTGGGTTCTCCTCTTGCTGCTCCGTTTTCTTCTCTGCAGCAGGCAGTGAAGCCGGCGGTCCTTCAGAGGGCTCGGCAGGCTTCGAGGCTTCCGGCGAGTTCTCCCGCTTCAAGCCTCCCTGGCCCAAACCGGTTGGGAACGGAGCCGGTCGGCTCGGCGCAGTCTTCGCTGCAGCGGGCTTCGGTGTTGCAGTGTCTGGCGAGGAAGAAGAAGACTCGTCTGCAGACTTTGGCTCTTCTGCCTTCGTCTCTTCAAGAGCTTCTGCAGGCTCTTCACGCTTCACCTCCTTCAGTGGCAGGCCTGGCGGCGCTTCGTCGTCAGCAGGGCGAGCCTCTGCAGACCGCTCAACCTTCTGGTCACCTGCTGCAGGGCTAGGAGCATCTGCAGGGCTTGTGCTCGAGAGACGGCCTCGGCTTCGCGAGGAGCTCCTCCGCTTTCTGTGCCGAGCGGCGCGCCGGCTGCTGCTGCTGCTTCTGCTGTGGCGGCTGCCGCGGCGGCTGTGGTGGTGGCCGTGGTGCTGTGCAGGCGGGCCAGGCGCGGCAACTGCGCCGACTGCATACATCTGCATCGCCGGAGAGCTGCTAACCAAGTAGGAGACTTGGTGCTGCAGGGCGCTGAGCTTTAGCTCGGCCGCCCCCAACCGCTGGGCCAGGTCTGCCACCTGGTCCGCCTCGGCCTGCTTGACTTGGGAAGCGGAGATTTTGGCCATCGCCATTCTCCGTGCTTCCGACAGGTGGTCCGGCGGCCCTGCCAGCGTGAGCATTCTCATGCCAAAGCTGTTGCGGTACCGGACAGCTGCCGAAACTCCTGTTGCGTCCTTTATCTCTTGGCGGTCCTCGGCCGTAAGGGTTCCTGACCCGTCGCCGGGCAACTGGAGAGGCCCGAGATGGCCCTCATCCTCGTCCGCGCGTGGGGGGCTAGGATCGCCTTGCATCCAGGCACGGCCCTTTCCCTTTCCTTCTCCTTTTCCCTTTCCTTTTACCTGTCCTTTTCCCCTTCCCTTTCCTCCTCCCTTCTTTGCCTCTCCCCATCCTCCCATGCTTGCGGGTGAAACCTCGCAAGCGGCAGCGGGCAAAACCTCGCTCCTTAAGCCTGCAGGCGGAGCCTCGAAACGCACTACACTCACTACGGTCTGCGGTGTGGTTCTGCGTGCTCGCGTGTGCTGTTTGCTGCGCTCGTGCATGCTGTTCCGTGCTGACCATGTGACGTGGCCCCTTGAGCCATGGGGCTGCGCTCCTGCAGAATTCACGAGGACCTGCTCCACTTACGGGGGACTTATGAAGGGACTTATAAATGAAGTTATAAGTGGTTAGATTCAGAAAAAAAAATGGTTAGCAAGTACTTATATTTTGACTTATAACTAGTGTATTTTTTACAAATCATTTATATGTTTGAACGGAGATATAACTGAGATAGATTTACTTCAGTGAGTTATAAATTCAGTTACCCAGCTTATAACTCCAGTTGCCCAACTTATAACTCCATATATAAGTCCACAACCAGCACGGCCACAGAAGCAAGGCTTCCACCACCTCAACCTGCTCCTGCTTGTTGAACATCTTCGCTGCGATCTGGCCGTGCTCCTTGACGAGAGACTGGACCGACACCTCGCCCCGCACGACCTGAAAGCAGCCTTTTCGAACGTCCTGCCAGAAGGTGTCTCGCATCCCTTGCAGAATGCCCTCTGCACGGGCCTTGATATCATTCGGCTCCAGATTCCATTTCGCATTCGCACGAGGGCCCTTCGCCATAAGCTGGCCTAGCCAACAGATGCAGGCGAAAGACGACAGGCTAAAGTCGCCCCTGCTGAGCGGCTCATCCTCCTCCTCCTCCGCCTCCCGGTCCCCAACGTCCTCACGAACATCCTCGTCGTTGGCGGCGGCCTCCCGCTTCCTGGCACTGACGGCAACCTGCTTTGCCATCATGCTGGAGGACGTCAAGTGGTCGTCCGCGACCGGCAAGGCGATGGCCTCCTCGTCCTCCTCCTTCGCCTCCTCGCCCATCTTCTGAACTTCCTCATCAGACGACGAAAGGCCATCAAAAATGACTGCTGCGGTGCGATTGGCTATCGGCTCCCGCGAGCGACCGGCCATGTTGGCGATCCCCACACCGCCCAGGAAATCGATCATCCATCGGAAGACCCAGAAGAAGAAACCAGGTCTCGAGTGGCCGTCGCGAGCAGCGACGGGGGTGGTGTACTGATACACCTCCCCCTTGGACCCGTGAGGGCCACAGGGCAGAACGATCGCCCGAACCACCCTCTCCCGCAGCACGGCCTCTCTCTGGCCCGCCCTTTCCGCCGGGGCCTCTGCTTCGCGAACGTCCCTTTCTCCGGCTACCTCTGCTTCACGCACGACCGCCATGATCACGGTTGATTAAGCCTACCGGCTAAAACCTGCTAGTCGTGACTGTCTCTGCCCGTGCAAGGTCTTTGGGTCTGCAACTGCAAGTGCTTAGGGCCCCTTTCAGGGGCGAGCCTTCCTTGAGCAGGGCAGCTTTGTTCGCAGCAAACGCCAAGGCACTGCCCGCAGAAAGTGAGGCACAGGACAACGAAGGGCCGAGCACCGGGCCGCTGGGCCAGCCTGTCCGGAGTTGGCTTGGTTTTGCTTTGGATTGACACTAGAACTGCGAAACGCCGCAAAAACCTTGGAAAAACCCTGAAAAACACCTGAAATGCACCTGGAAACTGCTGAAACGCACATAATCTACTGAAAAGGGTTGTTGTCCCTAACCCGGCAGCCCTTAACGCAGAAAAGTGTCCACTAGAGGCACTACTCATCGAACACGGCCCAAAACACTGGAAAAAAGCTGAAAAACACCTGAAATGCACCTAGAAACTGCTGAAACGCACCTAAGCGACTTGAAAGGGTTCTTTTTGCTTCCTGTGCATCCCCAATGTAGCCGAACTACAGGATCCCCGCAAAACTTGCCGTTGTCTCGAACAACGACAACCCGAGAGACTCACACTGGCTCACTCGTCCTTCTTCATGACCCACTTGGCCTGGGGATCGACGGACCGCAAGTTGTCGAACAAGGTACGGCAACCGAACGACAAATGCGGGTTGGCCTTCGATGACACCCTGGCCGTCGGCTGGCTTTCGTCGTCCAGAACCCACTCGTCGCCTGCGACCGCGAGCGACGGAAGGCTGGCCGACTCCCCGTCCAGGGCATTCGTTACCTGGTCGCCCTCCAAGGTGAAGCACTGGAGGTCGAACTCCGAGGTCACGTGGGGTGCCACACGATGCTCGCCGAGGGTCTCGAACCGCTGCTTGGCCATCTTCTCGAGAACGTCGAAGGACCGAGCACTGGCCGGCAACGGTGTGTCGGGGTCGACGAAGAACTGAACGACGAAAAAGCCGTCCAGAACGTCGGCCGACACACCGTTGGACTCAATGGCGACGCCGATCTTCGAGAGCATGTGCACCTTCGCCTCCTCCGGCAATTCACCGAACGTCTTGGCTTTGCCGGCCCACTTCCGGGGCTGGGTCCGACTGTCCCCACCGCCGCCCTCGGCCGACGACTGGCCACTCTTGAGCAAGGTCTGCAAGGCACCGTCGCGAATCAGGTCCGCGAGCGGCCTGACCCACCCAGGATTGTCATCCAGTGCCGAGTCCACGAACGCCCGTGCTCGCTCGAACGACGACTCAGCGAAGGTGGCCATGCTCTTGGCGAACGTCTTCTCGGCCTTCTTCTGCATCTTCGCTTCCTTCGCACGTCTCCGAGCGGCTGCCTTCTCCTGCTGCTTCTTGGCGGCCGTCGCCTTCTTGTCGCTCGCCCCGGAGGTCCTTCTGGCCCTGGCAACCATGCTAGCGACCAACGACGACGAACGACGACACGAACGACCGCCCGGAGTCTGGAGTGCTGGACTTTTGCCAACGAACTAGGTGAATCTCACTTGCTACCCTTGAGAATGAAACACCACCGAACGCCGGTACTCACTGACCCTGGGCTTTGCAATGCGACTCAAACCCAAATCCGATGTGTCCTTTCGTGGGAAACCTTGCCTATTCGAACGACAAATTACACCTGCTGTCCTAGACTCGAACGACTCCGCTTGTGGCTCTTGACTAGGAGATCCGATGATAACTCGAGCTACTGATTCAGGATACAATGTAGGGCTCGAGCTTTGGGCTTAAGGTGTTCACT